>CALYLW010001076.1:224208-420241 GCA_944989445.1 Ampullaceana balthica
TATATTGTTAAGGACAAATTTGATAAAAATTAATAAATTAAAAAATCAAAATGTAAATGTATGTATATTGAGAAGGATGTATCTTATCAGCTATTTGTTAATTCTTCGTTAATTTAAGACAGTTTAATTATTGGACATGAAAAGGAAAAACGGTTTCGTAATTTTATTATGCTAACAATTTTGATAACATATTGATTCGACTGTATTTACGCTTCAAAACATTGTTCCGCTAAAATGTAACCTAAAAATAGAACTTTGCTTATTGAGTTATGACGTTTTCGCGTTTTAGAAATGACAAGGCATATATGATCTTTGTGGTATAACCACCCCTTACATTTTATTTACCAGATAGAGCGTCTACACATGAATCACAAAACATACTAATATACGGTCACAAAATACTAGAACATGGTTACAATACACTAAAGTACGGTCACAATATACTAAAATACAGTCACAATTTACAAAAATACTGTCAATATAATTTAATTAATATATTGGAAAATCCCCCAGGAATGAATTTCAGCCTTGTTCTAATGTCTTAAATCGTCTGTTTAATTTATAAAAACTTTGTTCTAAAGTATTGTTTACTTTCTGTAATGGATAGACATTTAGATTTGAAAAACTGTATCTCGTACCAAAAAGACCACGAACAAGAGCTTTAGGGCACATATTTATTCCAAATAGATTGTGTCATTTCATGGCCGTCATATCATAATAAATTACAGTAGTACCTTGAAATACGAACTTTATCTGGTCCGGAATCGCTTTCGTATCTCAAATTCTTCGTAAGTTAAGTCCACTTTTATATGTTGATTTCCTAATTCGTTAAAACCTTTATGAAATCAGAACTTTTAATTTAATAATAAAACTAAAACACAATACACTGTATAGAGTAATGTATACAAAATCCATCTATCCATCAAACCATTATTAACTAGTAGACGCCCCGCGGCGTAGCATACCCCGCAGAATTGCTCATGGAGAGGGCAAAGAAAGTGGAGAAAGAACGGACACAAACTACAGCACGAAGAAACTAAAACAACGCGAGTAAATGTCTCATCGTTGGTTTCGAGACATTTGCAGGCGAAATTCGGTACACCCCTAACTTCTATGAAGTCAGCTATAAAACGATAATCGGTTTAAAATCGGAGTTACATAATCGATAACCGGTTTTCCAACAAAAAAAACAACAAAAAAAAACAAAGACAAAACAAAACAACAACAACAACATGCAACAACAACATGCAACAACAACCCTAAATATGACTAACCCTCGCTAGGGTCCGCCAATCACAGTTTATGTTTAAGGGATGGTATTATTAAATGGGAGGCGGTTAACAACAACTTCAGTGTGCATGTCTTCACGTTTTCTCGCTATTTTTCATTTACTTAGTGCTGCTTCCCCCCCCCCATTCTTTGCACTGTCTATGATGAGCAAGTCTGTGGCGTATGCTACGTCGCAGTTCTCTCCAGAGTTCCTTCTTTTCTTTCACTCACAGTCGTTTGCCCAAAACCCACCCCATTTTGACAACTGTGTCTTTCAGGAAGTCTTCACCCGTCACTTATGCTACGCCGCGGGTCAGCTAGTGTAGGCCATAAAGGGGTAAATAACGGGCACAAACAGATATTTAAAAAAACAATAAAAAAACAATTAAAAAACACCAGATTACATTTTAATATCTTCCATCACTTGGAAGGAAATGTCTTACTAACTATGATATCTTTCTTTAAAAAAAAAGAACAACCCACAAAAAACTCATGCACGGATTTCCCAGTCTAAAAACTAACAAACAAGGACGACATGACGCTTAGACTCACATTGAAAATCTTTACAGATAATGGCCGTGGCCATCTAATTAAATAGTCCATAGTTGAATTTGTTGATTTAGTCCACTTGTAGTTGTGTACACTAGCTCATGTACACATAAGTAAAACTATGGGCTGTCTACTACTGCACGCTAGCTCACGTACACATAGGTACAACTATGGGCTGTCTACTACTGTACGCCCAATCATGTATATATATGTAAAACTATGGGCTTTCTACTACTGTACGCCAGTTCACGTACACTAAGCTAAAACTGTGGGATGTCTGCTACTGTAAGCAAACTCATGTACTCATAAGTAAAACTATTGGCTGTCTACTAATGTACGCCAGCTCATGTACACATAGGTAAAACTAGGGCCTGTCTACTACTTCACGCCAGCTCACGTACACACAAGTAAAACTATGGGGTGTCTTCTAAAGAAATATCAATAACGGCTCCAGTTTTAACCCTGCATTTAAAGTTTCCGTAAAATTTAATCATAAAAAAACACTTGATTAAACCGAAACAAAACCACATAAAAAACTGAAGAAATACACTATGATTAAAAAAAAACTCCCGTAATAGTAGTTGATTAAAAACGTGACAAAATGGCCATTATAAAAGTAAAAAAAAATGTTTTATTATTTATCATTATTTTAATTATGTGTAGTTATTTTACTTGTATTTATTTTACATTAAACGGTGATCATTTAAGCTTTCCCGTGGGGCTTGTGAGCAGACGATTAATATTTGATCTTCTGTAGCTCAATATGTTTCTAGCATGGACTCTGTGTTTTAAATTAATGTAGTTATTTCTTTATGATTCAAAATGGATTCAACGATGTAGCTAGAGTATGGGTGATGCCTGAGATACGGCTAAAAATCAGTAATAGGGAACCTTTTTTTTTGGGCGGCGTGCCCAAAATTCAACCAAAACCAACTTATTTACAGCAAAGTACCAACACTCCAATGAAACCCGAAAATGAGGTTTGGCTTAGCTGGTTTGAGTGAGGAGTAATATTTTAGATGAGGCTCTGCGTGCCGACGTTGGCACGTGTTCTATCGGTTCACCATAACTGGCTTATATTTTACACTCAACTCCCTGAGGAAACTTAAGGGTGAAAATGCCACCGTTCCATTAATAAGTAAAGCAGGAGTGAGCTATACTCTAAATTTTCCGGTACATACATATATAACAATATGTCTTTGCTCTATTTGTTCGTTGAAGAAGGCTCTTTGCCGAAACGTTCGTTGTTTGTGACGTCCTGTCAGGCTCATACATACACTGTTTGCATGTTATCCATCTATTCGTACGTGAAAGTAAGGGTTGGGATGGCACATTCAGTGGAATCGGGTTATAGACATGGCAGGTTTGTGAAATCAATATTTCCTAATATGTGAGCGTATAAGAAAGTTGTGACAAAACCGTAAATTTTCAACAAAAAAACAAACAACAAAACATATAGAAGTAAAACGTTCTTAGACTGTGCTGCTTTATGAGAATATGGAATTCAATTAGCGAATTCTAAAGGTTTTTGAGAAAACGGAAATACAGTAAAGCACCACTTCCGTTTTCCGCAAATCGCCCAAAAGTTAATAGAAACCTTTGTGTAGAATGTAATACTTTTATATGAAATTTCGTCCACCTAACAGAAATGGTATTTAAGCTATCGTGTTCACGCACACACAACACTCACAGACAGACAGACACACACATGCACAACTAGATTTCACTTCTCAGTAAGGTGTACAACTTCCAAGCATTTCAATTCAATATCTCTATATCATTTTTTAAACGATAATAATACTTTGCCGAATACTCCGTATAAGAAAAAGTATTTAAAAAAATAATTAAAAAATAAAAAAATACATAAATAAATCTGTCCCCATTTTTGTGAATCGCCTGACTCCGGCGTTTCTCTTGCGCCAATGAATCATGACCCTTGCTATTTGGTCTACTTGAATCGACTGAGCTGTAATCTGTGCACTTAGAACTGAACACCGCCATCACGCCCCGTAACCCAAGCCGAAACGTACAGTTTTTCTGACAAGTCAGGGGCAGTTGACGTCGTGGCCTCCATAAACACATCACTTACAGAGCTCGTCCCCGGACATTGCGGTAACCGTTGCGGCACTTAAAAATCTGCGTGCGGCCCAGTACCGACTCAGTCGTAAGTCTGTCACGGAACATTTAGATTTCTGGCCGTGAAGTGGTGGCGCGCAATTACTGACAGGGGAATAATCTTAGTTAGTGGCGGTGTTATCTGCGCTTGCTTTGGCAAGGGGTGTGCTTGAAGATTATGTAAATCACGTCTTGAGGAAATGGAGTGATTTCTCTGACTTACTGCAATGGTAGAGTTGGCAGAGATGGAGCGTTGATGTTCACAAGACGCGAGATGTGAAGGATTTAATGTTAGGTGAAAGGCTGGCTTCTTAGCCAGGAGCGCCCTCACCCACAGGGGCTCCCTAAACCACACGGGCTCCCTGAACAACAGGTGCTCCCTAAACCACACGGGCTCCCTAAACCACACTCGCTCCCTGAACCACAAGGGCTCCTTCACCAAGGTAGGCTGTCTCACTCAAAGGAGCTCCATCACAAAATAGGGTCTTCCTCAAACACACCGGTTCCCTTACCAACAACGGGATTGTGGAGGAGGAGGTGGAATGCTATTGCAAAAAATTTTGTTGGTGAAAAAATGAAAAAAAGCAATACAATAAATTTTATTCATATTTTGTGTTGAGATCAATGGAAGAACTACAAAGATACGCCCATGACCGCACTAAAGGCTTGCGACATTGGGCATGACTCCTGGGAAGCAGAAACCAGCAGCCGAACCTCCGGGCATCTTATGTTTCAGAACCACGCAGTTGTCTGTGAGTCAAACAGAGAGTAAGGTGCAAAGTCCAGACGACATGCAAGGAAGGATCGTGGTCGAAACCCTGCTGACGACATCTCAACCATTCTCTTGTACTACATGCGGACTCAGCTTTCCGGCAAGAATTTGGGCTAATAAGCCACCCAAGGACATACAATGCGGCCGAAGCACATGGCTAATGTGATGAGAATGGTCTTCGTTAATCAAGACAGACTAAAAGCTTGTTAAGTTTGTCAGGAAATTTCTAAATTCAAGATGGGGTACGGTTCTGCGCAATGTTTAAGAAAGCCTTGTTTAATGATGAACTCGGAGAAACCGTCGTTAACATACATTTTCATTTGCTCTTAAAATTGATTTTTAAAAAATAAATTACTACCTTAATCTAACCACATTAAATTTCTAGCCGATTACTTCCACTAATGGTAGTCATAGCAAAATGTGTAGTGTAATCGATTATTTGATATTTTTACATTTATTCCTCAATTTAAAAAAAAATTGTCAAGACGTCCAGTGTTCAACTTCATTCACATCATCGTTTCATTATCATAATTGTTTCATTGTTACCCGGATGACGTGTCATATGGGCTGTTGGCCAAATGATTGTCAAAATTACATTTTTTAAAAAATCTAAGAGTAGACTTCGATATCTAAATATATCGTTATGTGCACATCGCTCGAGGAAGTAGAGGTATAACTTTAACATCGATACTCAAGCATAATCAAGTAGGGCAAAGACATGAGTATCGATACACATTGTATATCTCAAAGCGCATGGTGCTGAATGAAGTAATGATAGGTCGTAGGCATGAATACACAAATGTCGCTAGGAGCATAGCACTCGATGAAGTTGCCATTAGACTTAGGCATCAATACATAGAATATATTGTCTTGAGCATAGCACTCGATGAAGTTGCCACTAGACTTAGGCATCAATACATAGAATGTATTGTCTTGAGCATAGCACTCGATGAAGTTGCCACTAGACTTAGGCATCAATACATAGAATGTATTGTCTTGAGCATAGCACTCGATGAAGTTGCCACTAGACTTAGGCATCAATACATAGAATATATTGTCTTGAGCATAGCACTCGATGAATTTGCCACTACACTTAGGCATCAATACATAGAATGTATTGTGTTGAGCATAGCACTCGATGAAGTTGCCATTAGACTTAGGCATCAATACATAGAATATATTGTCTTGAGCATAGCACTCGATGAAGTTGCCATTAGACTTAGGCATCAATACATAGAATACATCGTCTTGAGCATAGCACTTAATGAAGCAGAAACTAGATTTAGGTATCGATACTAGTGATATTAGTATCTTTTTTTTGGGGGGGGGGCAAACCGATTACCGATGTAAATCCGATTTTAAACCGGTTATCGTTTTACCACTGACTTCACAGAAATATATTATCATAAGGCGAATATGACGTGGAATAAGGAAATGACGTCACAGTTTTCGTTGAATTAAGAAAATCCCGTCCCACGCAGAGCTATTTCTAGGGCTGACGAAGATGGTGTGGAAACGGTGGAATTAACAAATTGATGTCACACGCAATACGTAATGTGGGGAAATGTATTTTATGTCTTGCCTACATCATGATTTCAACAATAGAGAAAGTATTTATTACGTCTATTTTTGTAGATTTCGGACATCAATGAACTTAATGACTTCAAACTTTTCGCTGCACTGAGCGCTCAAAAAGTATAAATAAACACACCTTGGCGGCCACATTGGATGAAAATGTCAGCAAATGCGGGAATAAGTTTTACTCGCACATTTTTTAAAGTTTTCAGTACGGTAAAGATTTTTTAAAAAAAATAATTTCGATTATGGTTTTGGGAAATTTTAAAACCGATTATCGCTTTCAAAACCGATAATCGATACATAGAATATATCGTCTTGTGCTTAGCACTCAGTGAAGTAGAAACTAGACTTGAGCGTCGATACATAAAATATATCGTCTTGAGAAAGCGGTAAATGAAATAGAATCGAGACTTACTTAGGTGACTAATCCAATCTGGGCCGTGTGATCGTCTGGAAGATAGCACTTCTCGCGGACACCACTTTTTGTCGTGATTAACTATGTCTATATATGACCGTGTCTCATTGTGAGGGCGGGTGTTTAGTGGGGAGATATGTTGGGGTGGCTGAGAGAAATCTGTATTTCTCCTTGGGTTACCAATGGTGTGTGTATATATTACGATATCGTGCTTTTGACTTTAGACGTCTCGTGGCCTGCATTTATGGATACATCTATGTTTATTCGTCACGGTTAGCACATCTCTGTGTTCTCCTGTTTGTATGTTCTTGCATTTCTATGTACTCGTGTTATTGTGTTTCCTTGTGTTTCTTATTTTTGGTGTCCTTGTGTTTATGCGTTCTTGTGTTTCCGTGTTCCTGTATTATTGAATTCTGTATTATTGTATTTCTGATTGTCTATGTTTTATGTCTCCTTGTGTTTGCTCGTGTGTCTGTTTTCTCATCTCTTGTGCTTTTATGTTTTAGTATATATTTCTGTGTTCTTGTGTTTATATGTTCTTGAATTTCTGTTATATCTGCGTTCTTCTGTGTCTGGGTTCATGTGTTTTTCGGTTTCAGTATGTGCGTTCCTTGGAATAAAAAATTGAATCGTTTATACTAGAGAACATTTTTTTTTACTTAATGCCCGATATTTCTCTGACTTGCATAACTATTTCGATACTTAATTCAATTCTAAGTGCTTTTCTTTCATCTTACCATTCTTGACCGTATGGTCTAGTCCTCCAGCACAAAGGTCATGCTATGAAATTTTTAGTACCTTAAAGAACAGGCTGTTCTTGTGTGTTCAAAATCGCGTGACTGCATTCTCCAAAAAGCAAATTTAATTCGTGTAACACAGTGCTAATAAATTATCTACTGTTAGTTGATCTAAGAAAATAAGTTACAAATCACCAACAGTTCGTTGATATTAGCAACAAAATATCAATGAAAGACCAAACACTTATTGGTACTTGTAACGAATAGTCAGTAAATACTAAAGTGTTTTTTTCTTACAACGTCGATAATGTACTTGCCAATTAGCTCACAACCCAGCGACGGCGTAAACGTCCAACTAGTTAGTCCTGACCCACCGACCCACCGTACACATCCACCTAGTTAGATCCTGACCCACCGACCCACCGTACACATCCACCTAGTTAGTCCTGACCTACCGACCCACAATACACATCCACCTAGTTAGTCCTGACCCACCGACCCACCGTACACATCCACCTAGTTACTCCTAACCCACCGACCCACCGTACACATCCACCTAGTTAGTCCTGACCTACCGACCCACAATACACATCCACCTAGTTAGTCCTGACCCACCGACCCACCGTACACATCCACCAAGTTAGATCCTGACCCACCGACCCACCGACCCACCGTACACATTACACATCCACCTAGTTAGTCCTGACCTACCGACCCACCATACACATCCACCAAGTTAGTCCTGACCAACAGACCCACCGAAAACACCCACCTAGTTAGTCCTGACCCTCCATCGATTCGAGACCTTGAAGTCTCGACTGTGTTTAAGACTAATCCAATTGTCGAACAACTTCTACAATATTCATACGCCCTCGTGGGACACGGGCGTAAAGGGCGAGTAGTCCGCTGGATGGATCACCCTTTAACTCGATGACTAGGGGTTGAGGGAGACCCTAACGTGAATGGACTGGACGATACCGTTGACTGGACACCGTCGGAGTGGTGTTGAAATACGGGATCATTGTGATCGTACTTTTTTATATTAATGTTACATAACACGACTACGGCTGTAGTATAAACTTATGTTGTCTAAAAATGAACCATTAGCTTGAATATTACACAATGAACGATAGCAGCTGTAGTTCTAATTTATTGTGCCCGTTCTTTTTGTAGCCGTATGTACGCTGACTTAAAACCGTGCCAGATGCCGCCTGACATCTTAAACTTGGAAGTGATTTGTTGTGGTTTGGCGGTGTTGGTTACAGGTTTAGACTCAGCTTTGTTTAACAGGACTTTATTTTTAATTCAATTTATCCTCTACCGTTTTCCTACCCCTCTTATTGTGCAATCCATAGAGACGCCAGTCTTTGTACAACACTAAGAGACACTACTTATTTTACAAATTATACAGTTAAGAGACAAACATCTTTGTACCAAGTCTAGAATCTAAAGCAGTGGTTCCCAAAGTGGTCCCTACGGACCCCCAGGGGTCCCCGGAACCTTTCAGGGAGTCCGTGGAAAATTAAAATTGATTTGGGGATCCCTGAACAACGTCAGGGGGTCCGCGGAAGGTTTTAAAAAAGTGATAAAATTGAGATCCATTTTTATTATTATAGAAATTAAAAATTAAAAAAATAATAATAAAATGATTTTTTTTCTACTAATTAAATACCATCTGAGGTGCTATCAGTCGTGGAGTACATTGTTGTGTTTCTTAGAAAACGAATTGGAGCTACGGTAATTTTAACAGCTATAAACAATCAAAATATATGTACTTGGTTTATTGAAAGGTCACGCTTGATGGGTAAGAAATGCAGAATTCCTATCAGTAGGTCAGAAAAATACAAGTTTTTATTAACGTGAATCAACGAGGGTTTCAAGGTTGGGTAAATTTCGATGTCTCGTGAAGTTATATTTATCTAAATTGTATCATGTATCTTATCATTAAATATTTTTTTTTAAAAAGGCGCTACTGCATCATTGCATTGAAAAATTGTATAATTATGAACAGTAGTTTGTCACAACAGATAAGAAAATGAGTGACCCGAAGAAAAAATACAGACAACACAGTATTGTTGAATATTTGAAACATGGTTAAATGTTTGGAAACAGATGCGAAAGGTGAAACATAATTTACTGAATTAAATTATTTTTTTTTAAAGTTAAAGCTATACCCTTGATTTTCTGGCACACCTAAAATACGCTGTACCAAATGTATTCTCATTACATTGTGTCATTCAATGACATCACTTATTTTCAGAATATCTTAGTGAACGTTTGCATGGATCACTAGAATATGTCATTAGAGCAGTTTATAAAATAAAAAAGAATGCCTTCAATGAGAGATTATTTGTTTTACATTGCTAAATGACAAAGACTATAATCGTTTACTTATTCACACTGAAGTACGTTGGTTATAAAATAGTGCATGTTTAAATCGATTTGATGCTCTCTTTAATTCAGTGTTGGAATTCCTGGAAGGCAAAGACAATGATTTGCAACACAATTAACCTTAAATAATGATTATGAAAGATTTATTTGCCAAATTTATGGAAACTAATTTGAAACAACAGGGTAACCAATTCAATTTAATCAAAACTAAAAGTGTCATATCTGCGTTTGTTGCAAAACCTTTTCTGTACAAACAAAGCTTGGGAAGAGGAAAATGTTTTCAGTTTCCAAATCTTTGGAAATTGCAAAATAGGATATAAAGATTTGTTGGCTCACCGTCAACACTTAGGAACTATTCATACAGACCTAAACCAAAAAATTGAGGATATTTTTCGCTTGGATATTCCCGACTGGCAGTTGAATCATTTTGCGCATGGACAAATACATATGAATCCATACTAACACAAGCAGCTTAGAAACTTAAACCAATGTTTGAACAAGGATCCCACAAAATCTGGTTACAAAAACAGATCCCAATTTTTAATTCCTGCATTATTGGTTATTGTACAGAAATTGTTGACTGCTTTCCCGTCTTCAAGTGAATTTAGTGTCGTTATGAACTTCATCACAAAAGAAAACGGCTAGAAATTAGTGCTGAATTTGTGGGTGATACTCACAAACATTGTTTGAGACATAAATACACGCAACAAATCTAATCACATTTATCCAAGTCATTGTTTAAATTTTATTTTAAACAAAAGTTATAATTTCAATAAATACTTCATAAAAATGTCGCTTTATTTTTCTACTATACATTTATGTCGTTTTTTCACTTGGGGGTCCCTGGACAAGTTTTGACTATAAAAGGTGTCCACCGATCAAAAAAGTTTGGGAACCACTGATCTAAAGACACCACTCATAAGTAATCTGTAATAGTCGGGGGAAAAACAACCCCCTCCCGTCCCAGTTGTATTGGGTTAATTATAGACAGCAATTCCTCGTTTTGATGGTATGGCTACAGGCAGCCATTCCTAGTTTTGATGGTATGGCTACAAGCAGCCATCACCAGCTTTGATGGTATGGCTACAGACAGCCATCACCAGTTTAGATGGTATGACTACAGACAGCCATCACAAGCTTTAATGGTATGCATACAGACAGCCATCACCAGCTTTGATGGTATGGCTACAGACAGCCAGCACCAGCTTTGATGGTATGACTACAGACAGCCATCACCAGTTTTGATGGTATGGTCACAGACATCCATCACCAGCTTTGATGGTATGGTCACAGACAGCCATCACCAGCTTTGATGGTATGGCTACAGACAGCCATCACCAGCTTTGATGGTATGACTACAGACATCCATCACAGTTTTGGTGGTTTTGCTACAGACAGCAATCAGAAGCTTTGATGGTACGGTCACAGACAGCCATCACCAGCTTTGATGGTATGACTACAGACATCCATCACAGTTTTGGTGGTTTTGCTACAGACAGCCATCAGAAGCTTTAATGGTACGGTCACAGACAGCCATCACCAGTTTTGATGGTATGGCTACAGACAGCCATCACCAGCTTTGATGGTATGACTACAGACATCCATCACAGTTTTGGTGGTTTTTCTACAGACAGCCATTAGAAGCTTTGATGGTACGGTCACAGACAGCCATCACAAGCGTTGATGGTATGGTCACAGACAGCCATCACCAGTTTTGATGGTATGACTACAGACAGCCATCACCAGTTTTGATGGTATGGCTACAGACAGCCATCACCAGCGTTGATGGTAGGGTCACAGACAGTCATCACCAGTTTAGATGGTATGACTACAGACAGCCATTACCAGTTTTGATGGTTTTGCTACAGACAGCCATCACCAGCTTTGATGGTATGGCTACAGACAGCCATCACCAGCTTTTATGGTTTTGCTACAGACAGCCATCAGAAGCTTTGATGGTACGGTCACAGACAGCCATCACCAGCTTTGATGGTATGGTCACAGACAGCCATGACCAGTTTTGATTGTATGGCTACAGACAGCCATCACCAGTTTAGATGGTATGACTACAGACATCCATCACCAGCTTTGATGGTATGGCTACAGGCAGCCCTCACCAGCTTTGATGGTATGGCTACATACAGCCATCACCAGCTTTTATGGTATGGCTAAAGACAGTCATCACCAGCTTTGATGGTATGGCTACAGTTATCATTAGCTGTGATGCTATAGTTGCAGACATTATCACAAGCGTTGGCATTACAGTTACAAAAACCAACCTACAGCTGTGTTAGTAACAGCCATCAGCAGTTGCTGACACTGTTAGAACCGGGACCAAATCAGTCAAGGAAATATCGAATAAAATTGTTCTCATCAATTATTAGCAATCGCCCCTGGCCGTGGCCAACAATGTTACATAAAAATGCCTCAAAAATCGAACTTTTCTAATAGGAGTTTGAACAAAGTTGCAAGATCAGTGGATCTTAAGTTGTTTGACATGTAATTTTCTTCAATTAAAGAGATCAATCGCTTTCAGATGTTAAGATGCATTCTTCATTTGATCAGTGGTTCTCTATGAGTTGTTTGAGGCCCTTATTCATCAAAAATAAGCGGATGTTGTCTAAGGTAATTGCTTGTGCTGTATAAAACTGCCTTGTTTCGACGGTTCCCAAATTACATCGAAACCATCAATCCTTTTCGTCCTTTTTAAATTTAAAAAAAACGCAGACCTGTACGTGGTAAGGGATCGATATGTTAGTAGCCAAAGAAAGCACGAAGATAATCATTGCGATCATGCCGTTTTTGAGTGCAATAAATACATTTACCAATACGTCGCTAGAAACTTTTAAAAAATCCTTTATATTAACTCGTGGTTTCTGTTTGTTTGGTTGATTGTTTGCTTGCTTGCTTGCTTGTCCCCAAAACTTTGGATCGATTTTCAACCCACTTTCTCGTAAGCTAGCGAGCTGAAATTTTGCAGGCAGTTTTGTACCGATGATAAAAACGATGCATCAAAATTTCAGATCGATCGCATGTACTGTAATTAAATTATTGAATTTTTAGATTATTTTATTTATTCCTATGTATCATGTTATTTTTTGAGACAGAGTGTCGTGGTGCGTATTGTATTGAACGACCTTTCTGTCGCGCAATAAGGTGTGTATTTTATTGACACTTTTTATAAACATATTCCTGATCGGTGCGCATTATATTAAACATGTTTTAACGACACAACTACAATTTTGTATTTTTGGATAGTCTTTCGCTGCGTATTATAATGAACATTCTTTTAGTTACGTCTCGTACATAAATGATTTATATTGAAAAACTTGTTTTTTGTACGGGTTTTTAAAATTTAACAATCGAATTATATAATTCTATTGGCTGGGGAAAAGGGGGGGGGGCGTTCCTCAAAGGTCGTCATCTCAATGTCTTACATGTTTTGTTGGTTTACTCGTCGTGCCAGATGGGCCCGCTATAACGCGCCAGCAAACGTTTCGCATACCGAAGACATAAGTAATACAGATGGCTCCGGTTCCGTCTGTTAAACGAAACTCTCTCAGCACTTTAGCAATTTGACCAACACACAGCGGTGTCCGATCACCGTGGGGTCACTTCAGCGGACAAGGGTCACATGTTGTTTTTTTTGTAACTTGCTTTATCTTGGGTGCATTTTAAAAGATGTTTGATCAGATAGCCACTCAGCAGCCCTTTATTTTTCGTCATTTGGTTTTAGTGCCGCAAAGACTAGAAATAATCAGTTTTAATCCCATGTGAACTTCAGAATTTCTCTAAAAAGTTTAACAACCATGTTCAGCAGTTTTGACTATCATGTTCAAATACTGAGTTTAATTATACAAACTACCAGCCAATATTTCAATTCTCAGTTAAGTATAAAGTTTCGATACTAAAGTGTGTTACCAAGTTTTAGTTCTGGCCCAACCAACTCATACTTCAATAGGTTCTTGCCAACACCTGGGCAACCTGCTCCATTTGCTGGGCAGTGCCATACCACGTTGATTGAAAGTGGGACTCACTCGCCACCCTAGCCTACCCGGAAATTTCCAGAAAGGGTCGCAAAGCCAGCAGGCGAGCTTCTGTTTTAGGGGCTAAGCCACAGCACCGACAATTCGAGTCCCCTTTTTGGTATAGCCCGTTGAAGAAAGAGTTAGTGGGGCAATAATCATATTTCTCAATTAGGAGAAAGACCCGGATGTTTATGTACTATGGTACTTCTCTGGTGGCGTAGGATATGACAAGATTTCTCCCACTAGCCGTTTAATTACCATTCGGCAGGATAAATTCTTGACAAAGCAGGGTCAAACTGTTTGACTTTTACACAACTGTCTTTGAGGCGCTGTATCGACCCAGGGGACATACACACTACACCTATTTGCACATTGATTTTCTATTATTTAAACAAATTTTTTGACAAGAGTTTTCATGAAGAAGCATATTTTTAAAAAAAACAACAAAAAAAAACACACACACAAAACACACACCGTTGTCCTCTTGGGAAATTGGGCGTAAAAGGTTTTCAAATTGTACGTCCACCGCGCTCGTTGGGAAAAAGTAGCAATTCCCATCAATAACGCTAGCAAGCTGGTTGAAATATTAATTTGCATTGAAAGATTCGTTTTTTCTCCAATCCAGATCAGGGACAAATATAATGGTAATCAGATGCTGTGCAATTTATTTGAAAAGGATTTCAGAATAAATTGGAAACACGAAAAGCAACAGTCAAAATAGAATATTGGATTATTATTTAACACATCACGATCTATGGTAAAACAGAGTATACCAGTTTTGGCGAAATTACTAGAAGCGGTGTAAAATTCTAAAAGCGGTGTAAAGTCTATAATAAAATATAGGTTTCGTTCTATTTATCCAATGGTTCTTGGTTGTAATGAGTCTATATCGAGTGAGTGGTGGCCCGTGTCCGATTCTGTCTTCATTGGTTATTGACAGATTGTGGGCTGTGGATGCAAGTTTGCTGAAGTCAACTCCAGTCTGTGTTCATAGAAGTCACACACACACATAAACATAGGCTTTAGGCATAACGAAAAGAAGAGCAATAATAGCACAGCGGCGACGAATGTGCTGATCTGTGGGCATTAGCTGCGTAAACGATCAGACGCACGACCGGGGAAAGAGGCTATTAAGAACGCGGCCTTGTGCGACGTGGCGACATGGAGTTTTACATGGGTGTCTGGGGATTTACATCTAAGCTTATTCACTAAAGATATTTCAAAGATTCTGAAAAAAAAATTAAAGGAGGGAAACTCTCAAATCGTTTCCTTATATAATCGACTGCAATATGGCGTGGTGTAGTTTTAAATAGCTAAGGGCGCAGCTAATTGCTATGAAGCAACTACTGTGGTGCACCATCAATATATAGACATGTATTGTTGAATGTACAAAGCCATATAATATGTTGTCTATACATCACTGAATAACCATGTATTGTTGTGCACCATCACTGAATAGCCATGTATTGTACATATCCAGGGCCTGATTAAGCCATCTTGGTGCCCGAGGCACAAGTCCACATGGGTGCCCCCTTCTGCACCGATCCCCCACTGACCTCTGGTATGTTCAATATTAAGCCAACCAACTAACATACAAAACAGCTGTTAACACACAGGGGGCGTCATAAAGGATTGCGGGAGGTGCGGACTGCACCGTGTGACACCAAAGAGTACAATTCTGTATGCCTCGTTATTTGGCATTGGCATACTCGGAGGAGGTCTATGGGGTAAGTTGTGAGGGGGTGACACCATGACCTACCGAACTGGATGACACCCACCCTAGTGACGCCGCTGTTACGCATATGTTTGTACAAGTATCACTCAAATAAAACCTATGATAATTTATTTCTATATTAAAATTAATATTTAATTAATTTTGTAATAATAATAGACAAACATACTGTAACTTTTTAATAGATGAGAAAGTCATAGAAAGCAAACATTTACATTTTAAAGTTCTTTATTCTAGATTTACATCTGGCAAAGTACATCATCAAAGTTAATTTTGCGCCAAATGTCTGTCTCAATCATCAGCAAAGATGAGGAATCAAGCCTTTCTTATTTTATTATCGATCTACTTAGATTTTTTGTACGTTTTAACTGAGAAAAAGAGCGCTCAGTTAAAACATTCGTTAACATTAATATTAAAAATATGAGCAAGTCCATTTCCTATTGGAAAAAGCAAAGTGGATGTTGTCTCTATTTCTTTGTATAATTCTGCATGACTCAACGTGTTGTTTTCAGATTTTGATGCACGAAACTTGTGGCGAATATATGAGTGTAACTTTTGTAGTTCAGTATATAAATTATTGTTCAGATCTTTAGGATAAGCATTTATTAGTCATACACAACACTGAGATGTTTGTGTTACATCGATCAAGTGATCTGCTAGTGAAGAATACAAATCAGCACACTTTTTCACGTTCACGTGCTCATTTTGTATAGCTTGACTGAATCTGTGAAAATGTAACACGTCTTCCCAAAAGACAAGCGTGAAAGCAAATTCTAATTATTGTATCTTCTTTGCAATTTTTGTCTGCTTCTCTTCTGGTGTCCCCCTTCTGTGACAGGTCTTATTGTAAACACTCTAACGCTTCTATGATCTGAGGATGAGACTTAAGAATAGCTTTAGTTCCAACAGCATGTGCTTCCCATCTGGTATCGGAAAGAGAGTTTACCAGCGTTCAATCCACAAAGCATCCTTTTCAGAATCTTCCATCTGTTGGTTGAAGCTGAGAAAAAAGTATCGATCAGTTGCACTGTATGGAAGAAGTTTACTGCCTCTAAACAAGAGTCAACGGCACTTCATCCTATCAGATTTAGTGCATGGGTAGCACAGGGTATGTAGATAGAAAACTAATTTTCCTCTAGAATTTTGTTCTGCATGCCCTTGTAATACCAAGATATATTAGCTGCGTTATCCGGGACTGACCTCTGCATTTCGCAAAATCAATATTGCAAACTTCACGTAAGTACTGCAACTCTTGCTTAGCCATACCTTCAACGGTGTGACTTTGCAGCTCCAAGAAAGTCAAAAAGCGCTCAATGGGCTCTCCATCTACCACATATCGAAGAACAACGCTTAACTGATCTATAAGTGAAATATCGGGTATTGACAAGCTGAAATAACCGGAAGCCTTTACTTCATCTATAATTACTTGATGGACTTTTGGGGACATAATTTTAATCAGTTCTTCACATATAGTTTGGGATACATAAGAAGGATTTCCTTTTCCAGAATGTCCTTATTTCGCAATGTGTGATGCTAAAAATGGATCAAACTGACTGACCAACTCCAGCAACCCTAGAAAACTCAATTTTGTAAAGATCCAAATTTTTCATTTGTCCCTTTAAAAGCGATTTCAGGGGTGGATTAAGATTGCACGGGGCCCCTGGCTGCAATTCCACCTGGGGCCCTGTCCAGCCACTTTATTATACAATTTAATAAGTTTGGGGTCCCTTAATTTAGTCTTAAATCATTGGGGGCCCTTGGCTTTAGCCCAATCAGCCTTCCATTTAATCCGCCCCTGTGCGATTTAATATTACATTTGCGATTTGCTAACGTCATGTCGATTATGGACAATACACACATTTTTCTTGAGGACTTGTGGTGCCCCCCAAACGCTTGGTGCCCAAGGCACGTGACTTGTTTGCCTATAGGTTACTCTAGCCCTGTACATATCCACAGACATGTAGTGCTGTTAATCAACACTTGCAGCTTGTAGGTAAATGTATAACATAAAACTGGGTATTAGTAGGCCTGACAGGACGTAACACAACAGCGAACATGTTCTTACTGCCTGTGTACGTAAAGCCTAAATTATGGCACAGTATTTAAGCCTCAGGGTTTAGTCAGATACAGTCGTTTACTGTAAATTCAAATTCCTTTATCTTTAAAAGAATGTCATCCCACCTTAATATCTTCGAAGCGATGTGAGAAATTGAAAATAACAAGGGAAATAACATGGTTTGACGCAATTTAATAAGTTAGAAAGGATTATTTAGAAAAAAAGAGATAATCGATTACATATCAAATTGTTTTATTTTACTTGTAACTTCAATTTAAAAAAAAATATTATAAATTTTTGTTACTAGTTTTAACAAATGACTTTTGATTTTTTTAAGACTGCCATTTGCTCTGTTATACGAACGCATGCATATTTAATTGTTCTATAATACTGTTAATAATAATTTGTATTATATACTTCCAAAGTTACTTTCTATTTTACTTTACAATTGACGCTTGCATGGTTAGCATGCCATTCTCCAATGTCATATCGTGGATGAGAGTTACTGAGCCCATAAACATACTTTTAAAAGGGATAATCGTAAATTTGCATGTACATGATTATACAGCAAGCATTATTTTGTGTACAAAATATAACATAGCCATTTTTGTACATGATTCTACAATAGCCATACTTTTGTGCATACCATTATACCGTAGCTATTTTGTGTGTGAATTGCTCCACCGTAGCATATGGTCATAACAGAGGCATACTTTATTGAACATCTTCACCACAAATGGTCATAAATAAAGCCGCATTATTCCTTACATCTTCCTATCGTGTACACAGTGGGAAGTTTGTTGTACATCTCAATCGTATAACCGTGTTTAATGTATATAGCATAGAAGAGTCCTGTTTCAGCAGAGAAAAGTAGCATTCTAATTTAAATGAGGGCCCGGAAACACAAAATGAAATATCCCCCCCCCCTTTTACGCCTCAATTTCGACGATTCAAATTATTGTCATGATAGTTCAATCTTGACAGCCTCTTCCTGACGCTGGCCTCGTTATAATCTATCAGCATTAATGCCAAGGCCACTCATTTTTCGTACTGCTTGAATGTTTTCAATCACATTGTCTCCCCACCCCATCCCCAACTCCCACAAATTCCCCACAGGGATGTTCTGTTTTTTTTTATGAACGTTTATGGTATTAAAAGGAAAAATTACCTTGGACATTTTGTTTCGTTTCTTTGGATTTAAATGATGGATCAGAAAAAAACTGACCATGACTTAAATTGAAATCATTAAATATCCATCGTGCTTCACAGTATAGCATAATAACAATCTTGTTATGAAGATTGTGTTGAAACAATGGTGTTCTATAGATTGTGTTGAAATAATGGTGTTCTAAAAATAGTATAGAAAACAATCGTGCTCTTGTAAATATATTGAAAAATATCTTCTCAAAATGTTGTATCGAAACAGAGTTTTTAAAATACTAATAATAAAATCTGTACACTGATGAACTGAGACAAAGCAAATTGAGATGTTTAAATGAGGGAGGAGCGATTGATATTAATGTAAATAGAGAAAACGTATCGTAGCGGTTATATGGGTGTGAAGACATGAGGGGCATGAGGGACACCGTGGATAGTAATTATAATACATTTTTGTCTTTTAAAATACTTTTATATCCAGGCAGAACTTGGTGAAAAATTGATTTAGTGAAGCAGTGATGGATAACAAAGTGAACAGATTAGTAACTTAACAGGATAAAGAACCTTAATGTTAATTTCAACTTTAACATAATACAATGTTACATAACTCACATGTTAATTTTACTATGTTATTTACAATAAAATATTTACGTATTACGCTTAAGCAGCATAACATGCCACAAAGTTAAACAACAAAATATAATTTGAATGCTAACATTTTAGAGGAAATAAATAAAAAAATTAAATTTAAAAAAACAACAAAAGCCAGACAGTGACATTACGAAATTCAAATTCTGTGACTATTTAGTTTGACTTTTTCTTTAGGCCTGTAACGGAAAACCCCGCGGCTATTTTTAACCTTGTTTTTGGTCGGTCGTGGCTCCTTCATTTCAAATAATGTACACAGAGTAAACACATTACACACAATATTGACACATTGAACACTCGCCAAGCAATCGTACATTCAAAACAAACACCGTGCTTATTTATTGTGCAAGTATTTAAAATGCTTCGCAAACCTATACTGCACTCTCCAAACAAAACACTACAAACGTCCACATTACACACAACATATGCAAAAAAAAACAAGCTGCCGAGAACATACAACTCAGAACACTTTATACAAAACACACTATGCATAACACATAAAAACAACAAATTGCACAAAAAACACTGCACACAGTTAAACTTTAAAAAAAAGCTATTTGTGTAGATGAAAACACACGGGGTTCATTGTTTGTTCTGTGTTTCCAGTATTTTAATATTCAAAATTCAGTAGTGTACACGAAAAGACATACAACTCATCGCAACTGACTTAATTTTCGAGGTTAAGTATTTAGTTCCAGATATAGAGTACTAAGTATATTATTCTCCTTAAAGAATACCAGTTACACAGGTTGGAACTTAGAGTACCAAGTACAGAGTACTTTATATACATTTCTGAATATAGTGCACCACTTAAAGGGTACTAATATAGGATACCAAACATATAAAGAGTTCCAACAAAAGATTAACAAACATATAAAGAGTTTCAAGTAAAGATGAACAAACACATAAAGAGTTCCAAGTAAAGATTATCAAACGTATAAAGATTTCCAAGTAAAGATTATCAAACGTATAAAGAGTTCCAAGTAAAGATTATCAAACACATAAAGAGTTCCAAGTAAAGATTATCAAACACATAAATAGTTCCAAGTAAAGATGACCAAATACACAGTCCTCAAATTTAGAGTACCAAGTTGAGAGTACAAAGCCAGGACACAAGTAGCCAGCATGACCAGACAGGTCATGGCACCCATTAGTTCACGTCATCAATAAAAGGCCAGCTCAATTCCTCAATTCTTCGGACACTTTCCTTATCTCTGGTACCGGGTTCCTCTTCAGGGGAAAGAAAAGGAGGGGGTGAGTGAGATACGAGGATAGATGGGGGGAGCGAGACAAGTATTGCCGAATGGGAAGTTCTATAGATCGGGAGAGGGAGTGAGGAGAGCAAGTAAAACGAGGGATGGTGAGAAAAAATTTGAGATAAGGAAGGTAAGAATTGATAAGCGGAAAGGTGGCGGAGGTAGGGAGAAAATGGAAGAAGAAATTAGAGGGTGAAGAGAGAGGCATGAAATAAGAGGAGAGCGAGGGGTATAGATGGGGCAAGAGCGGAAATTGATTGCTACGGAGTGAGAGATAAGAAAGCCATTGAGGGATGTGATGAGAAAAAACTATAGGGTAAAGATTTTTTTTCTCTGCTGACAAAGCGTGAAATCGTATCCATAACTTCCACACCCACGAGGTAACTAAACACTGAGCTTTCAACGTCAGCTGAGCTCTCCAAAGACTCTATAACTATATATGGAGACTGCCTCCGGCCATACAGATCCTTTCAATGAGATGGCGGGAAAAAAATGTGGGTCGTGGCCACGAAGGTCACGTGTCATTGTTCGTTTGCGGTCCGTGTATGAAGACATTGAACCCGTGTATGAGGACATTGAATCGGTGTATCTATACCGTGGTCCGGTGTATGAATGCCTCGGTTCGGTGTATAAATACATTGGTCTAGTGCATGAATACCGTGGTCAAGTGTATACATCAAAATTGGTATCGTGTATGTTTACCTGATCTGGTGTTTGAATACCGAGGTCCAGTGTATAAATACCGGGCTCAAGAGTATAAATCAAGTTGTCTGGTGTATGAATACCTTGGCAGCAGGGGCGGATTAAGACTGCACGGGGCCCCTGGCTGCAACTGAGGCCCTATCCAGCCAGTGTACCTTTAGATAAAATGATTGCTAGCAGCTAATATAAGACTGTAACTTTTAAATATTAATCGAAAATGATTATTCATGAAAAAACCGAATTCGAAGAAATAACTTTTTGCCGGTATCCTACAATTAAGTGTAAAAGACAATTTATAAAATTAAAAATCACATGGAAAAAAAAACAATTCACACCCACCCGGGGATAGAACCCGCGACCGCTTGCACCATAAGCCTTAGTACTTCACATTCGGCCACGAGAGCTCATTTAAGGTTGGCAATTTAAAAAATATATATAATTTTCTTTAATAATTTCTGTTATTGAGCTTATCAAATCAGGTTTTTTGACTGCTAAGACTATCGTGTGGGAAAAGAGATCATTTTAATAGATTAGATTTTATTAATTTATCATATTTTCAGCAATTCATGTATACATTTGTCCACATTTATTATAAAATATGCTAAGTTTGGGGGCCCTAAATCATCGGGGGCCCCTGGCTTTAGACCGTTCAGGCCCCCCCCCCTTAATCTGCCATAGCTTGGCAGGGTGTATGAGTACCGTTGTACAGTGTATCAATACGGTGCTCCCGTGTATCAATGCCGTAGTCCAGTGTAACAATACGGTGATCCGTTGTTTTAATACCATGGGCCATTGTATGAACAGAAAACTATTTTCGTTCTTGTTAGTAAAGAAGTTTGGCGCGTAATATAACATCGTGTATTACGGACCTACGGACATACAAAAATTGTGTGGCGACTCTGCAATGTAAAAACTGGGAGGAAAGTGCATACAGTTTTAATTTTTCACTGGCGTAAATTAAGTAGATTGAGAGTTCTCATTTTTCTGGGAGAAAGGGGGTGCTTAAAATTGTTATACTTCAGGGCCGTAACATTAGGAGCAAATATGTCTGGCGTTGTTTGTGTGTGTGTGTGTGTGTGTGTGTGTGTGTGTGCGCGCGCGCGCGCGTGTGTGTGTGTGTGTGTGTGTGTGTGTTTTTGTGCAGCCGCCTCTAAAGACACACTGAGTGAAGATACAAAAATTCACTTGTTAGTCTTAGTCTCCCGCCGAACTTGCTGCCTTTGCGCTGTAACTTAATTAAACAGCTTAGCTATTCCCCGGGCGCCCCCGTTCCCCATGAATGACTCATCAGATGTCCTGGTCTGCCAATTAATCGTGTTATTGTCACGTGACTGACGGGCGAAAACGCAATTACGTCACCTTGTTTGGTAAAGCAAAATTAAGCTTGAGCAGTGGCCGCGGTCTTGAGGAGAGCGAAAGCGAGGCTGACGGTAAAGTTCGGCGACAGGGATCGTTTCGTTTCGTTGTCAGATACCCAACACAGTAACAGTCAAGATTAATGATAATTGACTACAGTGCACTTTAAATAAATGTGCACTCTTAGCACAAATTTGTAAACCAGTAAGGGGTGCTTTATAGTTATAGACGAATGGCACTTCAAAGGAAATACGATGATACATGGCATTAAGCCACATTTGTGTTTAGCTGCAGGGCTTGTTAAAGAAATTAATAGTTAAGGACAGTATGCTAAAAGCCATTTCCACTAAATTAAAGAATGAAATATGAGCATATACAGAAAGACTTAAAATATACAGCAGTACTGTACCCAGTATCATTTCCAGTAAAATGTGGCCCTAGCATCCCGAAATAGACAGGCAATACCACATTGTCTCCGTATTTTACCGTCTCTGCCGAACACGATGCAATTCGGTGATAAAGGGGGGAAAAAGTAAAATTAACTGATGACATAGATTAAAATTAAAACCGAAAACGTGTGATGTTTCTGGCGCATTACGTATGATGTAGGATGGCCATGAAACCGATGTTGTTTGATGTCATATCTATTATGATGTTTGATGTCATATAACTCAGGAAACGGGATGCTTTAGAACTGATGTTTTTCGGATGTAATAAGACTGAAGCTGTAGATTCTCATACGAGTAATGTTTTAGGAGTTTATACACAAGCTGTCTCCAAACACCAAACATCATCGGCGTCGTCACAGAGGCGGTACAAGAAAGCTTTACAAAACTTCAGTATTTTACGTAAAATAACCTACAGAGTTAAATATTTACCGGCGGAGAACTGAGCAATTTGTCTTCACAAAACTTTAAAAGCTGCACTGCTTGGGGGAGATGGGATGAGGTACCGTCTTAACATTGATAAGGATACAGGAAGCCAAAGAATCTAAGACTTTGATTTTTATCCTATTTCTCAATACATGAACATTTGACTCTAAGTGAACATTTTGCTTATAATGACATCGACATGACGTGCCAGATGTATATTCTCTTGACCATTGAAGCTGCTGACGTCACTGAAAATATACCTCGGGACAAACAACACTATGGGAACAACTTGATGACCTGGACTTTACGGATGATCTGGCTTTAATGTCAAACTCACAGCAACAGATGCGGGAGAAAACCAACTATGTAGCACAGTTCTCTGCTTGCCTTGACCTGAAAATCCATAAGGGAAAAAGCAAAGTCCTTAAAATAAATACATCAAGCAACACCCCAATAACACTGGAAGGAACAAATCTTGAGGAAGTGGATAGCTTCACATACCTTGGAAGCATCATTGACACACAAGGAGGGACTGATGCCGATGTAATAGTTATAATTGGCAAAGCAAGAACAACTTTTAAACAGCTAAAAAAAAGTTTGGAGCTGCAACAACTTGACTCTCCATACCAAGGTCAGGATATTCAACACCACAGTAAAGCATGTATTGCAGTATGGAGCAAAAACATGGCGAACATCAGCCGGTTCAAAAAAGCTTTAAATTTTCATAAACACATATCTCCGTACAATTCTCCGAATCCACTGGCCCAATGTCATCACCAACGAGGACCTCTGGCAACGCACACAACAAGAGCCAGTGGAAGAGCTAATACGCCAGCGCAGATGGAGATGGATTGGCCACACTCCCAAAAAGCCTACATCCAACATTGTGAGACAAGCCCTCACTTGGAACCCCCAAGGCAAGAGGAAAAGAGGCCGTCCCAAAATGACACGGAGAAGGGAACTGGAGGCGGACACCAAAATGAGCGGGCACAGCTGGGGACAGTTAGCGAGATTGGCGCAGGACCGGATGCCGGGAGAGCCTTTGTTCGTGGCCTAAGCCCCAGATGGGACAATGGGCGATGATGTTGATGATGAAACAACATTTGCAGTCAGGTATTTAAAAAAATGCGCAGATAAACTGCGAAGTTTGAAGGAAGTTTATTTCTCACAAGACAATTCTATGCACAGAAAAATACGGTTTACTACATGACCATGTGGCTTTGCTGCCTATGGATAAATGGAGCAAGGTACACCGACAAAACGGCCCCGACAATTGTGCTCCGACATAACGGCCCCGACAAAACGGCCCTGGACTAATAGATGGACTAATAGTAAAATGTACAATCAAATATTATATTTTTATTTTTACTCACCTATTCAGTGTCAGGTTTAGCTCACAATAAATAATAATAATGATATCACAAGAGTGAATTTAATAGCCTTAATTCGAATTGGTACCAATCACGGTTGTTTGTTGACAAGCAACAATATTATAACATCACAAAAAATAATTTTACAATTTTAATACTTTTTTTAAGGGTGAAAAAGTTTACAAAAGCTTAAAATGCAAAAAAATAATAATAAAATAATAATAATAAAGTTTTTGTTTAAAAATGTTAACAATTTGTCTGGGGCCGCTTTGACCTGGCCGTTATGTCGGGGCCGTTTTGTCGGGGCCATTTTGTCCAGGGCCGTTTTGTCCGGGGCCGTTTTGACGGGTCACCATGGAGTAAATAAGTTTCGCATTTATTCCCCAGAATTTTGGGCTAATGTTAGAGGGAGGAAAAAAAACCACCCGTTTACGTAAATTCAAAGTACGCCATGACTATTTATAATATAGCTTATTTTCTTTAGTTAAATATCAGATTAAAGATTACTCTTCAAATTATCACGACTTCCTTACACGAAGGTCTGACAAATTTGATGGCTTTAATTTAATGATGAAAGGAGTCCGAGGTATGTCAAAATCTGGTTCAGGGATGCTTGGAAAATCTTGAAGTGACCTATTTACTACAACTAAAACTCGAATCGCTAAATCCAACCTTTGAGCCCAACAACAATAACTGCTTAAGGATTTAACCCAACAAATCTTTTCCCTGTTGGGTTGTCTGGAGACGAGCGAAGAAGCATCTAAAAATAGCTTAGTTCCGCTGCGGTTAAATTCGGCTGTTCCGGCGAAGAGATCAGCCCCAGGGCTATTTCAGGACCGACAACTGGCAGTGCTACTTTGATTGACCCTCCCTCTTCCTCCCCCTCTCCCCCGGGCAACTGGAAATAAAAACCTATCCTGATAGATTTCTCCCAGGTTTAGATCACACTTTATCGTGTACTAGTACCAACTTATTAAATTAACTCTATATTTTTTTTTTACATTAATCAATACTATAATTAATAACCTATCATAAAATAACTCCCACTAAACTACCACTACAATCTTTAGTTTCTTTTCAATATTTCCTCTAAATCAATCCCCCTACCTCACCACACCACACCCTCTCATTCCCACACAATAAACCTAAAACAATCTAATATTAACAAACCTAAACCCATTCAAATTTAAACTATTTATCAATAAGCAACCCAATCACTTTATTTAAAAAAAATAAAAAACCAAAAACCTACACATAATTTCAAACTAACACACAATTCATATCACAACACAACACAACACTCTCTATCAACCCACATAAAAATTTCACCCTAAAATAACAACTCCTCCACCCCACCCCACCCTAATTACACTTATAAACACCAACTAACTACTATAACTCTTACATAACTCACACAATAACAACTCCCAACAAAACCACATACAAAATATCAACCTCCTATCATCCATCCAAAACCTCCCACTTAAAACCCCTCTATAATTAAAATAACAATCACATTACAAAAAACAATTTCATAAAAAATTACAAACTAAAAAAATCAACTATATCTACCCACCCCCAACAAACAAAAAACACAACAAATAATCCCCTCTAAACCTACTCAACTATAATACACCTCCCAACTACTTCAACCTCCATCACCCTCCCCACCCTCACATAAAAACAAATTACCACCTTTTTTAAAAATTTCAATAAATTTATTTTATTTATGAATATATCATAATACAATTTTATTAACTTATATTACCAAATATTAACGCATAATACCAATTAAAAATTTCTATTACTAAATAATAAATTTCTACCTCACTTATTTCTCAATCTTCATTCAACTCCTCCTTTACACCATAACATCTACTCTTTACATTACAAAATCAACTAATTAAAATTATTTCCAATTCCAATTTCACTTTCCAAACCATATTCAAATTAAACCTATTCAAAACCATTCACACAACCCCAACACCTTCCTTACAAAACTCATTAAAATTTCAAATACACTCCAACCATAACAACTATCAGGGTTGAAACAAACGTCAAACAATAGCTAATAATATTTAGAACAATTTTGGAGAAGGAATTTTTAGAAAAATATCTTTTCGTTCGACTCCCGTAATTTTAGAAGCAATTTGTAGATAGCAATTGTTTTGTTTAGTTTCAGAATTATTGATTTGAAATGACTTTAAATGAAATCTATAATGATTTCCCTTGAATAAAAAAATCGGAAATTCTTTGTTGGAAATTGCGTTTAATACTCATTCGAGTTTTCATTACTTGTTTTAAAAGGATGTGCATGTTTTATAATTGAATGCACTCATAAGTATATATGTGTTACTGTTTTTATAAGAAGCGCGGTGGTCCTAGCTGCTTACTGGGCATTGCGCTATTTGAGTTATCAAAATATTGTTATTATTATTATTTCCTCTTGTGAGCCCACCACAAAAATTTCCTTAACCCACAAACTTCAACGACCAATTAATAAAAACATAGCTATTGTATTTGCGTTTAGGTTGCTCTGCACTGCAACACACATTCGTCTAGGTTTCCTTTTATATGAAAATCAAGACCTACACCATGTAACCCCAAATTTAAAAAAATAAATAAATAAATAAATAAATAAATAATCGAGATATAATTCCTTCCAACCCTTGTTCAAAGACATTTTAACTCTTTGATATCTCCGTTTAAATTGAAAATGGAAAACCCGTAAATAATAAAAAGTGATTCAGTGCGCCATGCATAAATAAAAAAATAAGAAAAGTATTTTTTAAAAAGAAAAGGATAGTTAATGACAGTAACTACAATGTATTTAAATTTGATGTAAAATTAATTTCTTTTTTAAAAAAATATTTTTTACATGAATGGCTCTCATAGTGATTTCTGCTATTGTACATGAGTAACTCCTCATAGCGACTCCACTCACTAAAAAGTGAATCTCATTGATGGAACTGAAGTGAATTGTGCAGAAATGTCTTTCATATCAAATTATATATTATACTCAAAACTCTGCCCACCTCTCTTACTCTCTCTTTCTCTGTCTCTGCCCCTGTCTCTCTCTTTCTCATGTGTCATCCCCCTCTCTTTCTGTCTCTGCCCCTCTCTCTCTCTCTCTCTATCTCTCTCTCTCTCTTTCTCTTTCTGTCTCTGCCCCTCTCTCTCTCTCTCTCTGTATCTGCCCCTCTCTCTCTCTCTGTCTCTTCCCCCTCTCTCTGTCTCTGCCCCTCTCTCTCTTTGTCTCTGCCCCTCTCTCTCTGTCTCTGCCACCTCTCTCTCTCTGTCTCTGCCCCCTCTATTATCTCTATCTCTAACCCCTCTCTCTCTGTCTCTGCCCTTCTCTCTCTGTATCTGCCCCTCTCTCTCTGTCTCTCTGGTCCTCTCTCTCTCTCTGTCTCTGTCCCTCTCTCTCCTCTCTCTCTGTCTCTGCCCCTCTCTCTGTGTCTCTGCCCACTCTCTCTCTCTCTATCTCTGCCCCCTCTCTATCTCAGTCTCTGCCCTCTCTCTATCTGTCTCTGCCCCTCTCTCTCTGTCTCTGACATCTCTCTCCCTGTCTATGCCCCCCCCTCTCTCTCTGTCTCTTCCTTCTCTCTCTGTCTCTGTCCCCCTCTCTCTGTCTCTGCCCCTCTCTCTCTCTGTATCTGCCCTCTCTCTCTCTCTCTCTCTCTCTGTCTCTTCCCCATCTCTCTGTCTCTGCCGCTCTCTTTGTCTCTGCCCCCTCTCTCTCTCTGTCTCTGCCCCCTCTCTATCTCAGTCTCTGCCCTCTCTCTATCTGTCTCTGCACCCTCTCTCTCTGTCTCTGACACCTCTCTCTCTGTCTATGCCCTCTCTCTCTGTCTCTGCCCCCTCTCTATCTCTGCCTCTGCCCCTCTCTCTCTGTCTCTGCCCCTCTCTCTCTGTCTCTGCCCCCCTCTCTCTCTGTCTCTCCCCCCCTCTCTCTCTCTGTCTCTGCCCCTCTCTCTCTGTCTCTGCCCCTCTCTCTCTCTGTCTCTGCCACCTCTCTCTGTCTCTGCCCCACTCTCTCTGTCTTTGCTCCTCTCTCTCTGTCTCTTCCCCCTTTCTCTGTCTCTGCCCTCTCTCTCTCTGTCTCTGCCCTTCTCTCTCTGTATCTGCCACCCTCTCTCTCTGTCTCTTCCCCCTCTCTCTGTCTCTGCCCTTCTCTCTCTGTCTCTGTCCCTCTCTCTCTGTCTCTGCACCCTCTCTCTCTGTCTCTGACACCTCTCACTCTGTCTATGCCCCCTCTCTCTGTGTGTCTCTTCCCCCTCTCTCGCTGTCTCTGCCCCCTCTCTCTCTGTCTCTGCTCCCTCTCTCTCTCTCTCTCTCTCTCTGTCTCTGCCCTGTCTCTATCTGTCTTGGCACCCTCTCTCTCTGCCTCTGACACCTCTCTCTCTGTCGATGCCCCCTCTCTCTGTCTCTGCCCCCTCTCTCTCTCTGTCTCTGACACTCTCTCTCTGTCTCTGCCCCTCTCTCTCTGTCTCTGCCCTCTCTCTATCTGTCTCTGCCCCACTCTCTCTGTCTTTGCTCCTCTCTGTCTGTCTCTTTCCCCTCTCTCTGTCTTTGCTTCCTCTCTATCTGTCTCTGCCCCTCTCTCTCTGTACCGCCCCTCTCTCTGTCTCTTCCTCTCTCTCAGTCTCTGCCCACTCTCTCTCTCTGTCTCTGCCCCCTCTCTATCTCAGTCTCTGGCCTCTCTCTATCTATCTCTGCACCCTCTCTCTCTGTCTCTGACACCTCTCTCTCTGTCTATGCCCCCCTCTCTATCTCTGTCTCTTCATTCTCTCTCTGTCTCTGCCTCTCTCTCTCTGTCTCTGCCCCACTCTCTCTGTCACTTCCCCTCTCTCTCTGTCTCTGCCCCCCTCTCTCTGTCTTTGCCCCCTCTCTCTGTCTCTGCCCCACTCTCTCTGTCTATGCCCCTCTCTCTCTGTCTCTTCCCCCTCTCTCTGTGTCTGTCCCTCTCTCTCTCTGTCCCTGCCCCTCTCTGTCTCTGCCCCTCTCTCTCTGTCTCTGCCACCTCTCTCTGTCTCTGCCCCACTCTCTCTGTCTCTGACCCCTCTCTATGTCTCTACCCCTCTCTCTCTGTCTCTGCCACCTCTCTCTGTCTCTGCCCCACTCTCTCTGTCTTTGCCCCTCTCTCTCTGTCTCTTCCCCATCTCTCTGTCTCTGCCCCTCTCTCTCTCTCTGTCCCTGCCCCTCTCTCTGTCTCTTCCCCTCTCTCTGTCTCTACCCCTCTCTCTCTCTCTCTCTCTGTCTCTGCCCCTCTCTCTCTCTCTCTCTCTCTCTGTCTCCGCCCTCTCTCTATCTCTCTCGCTCTATTTATTTCCGGATGGTTGTTCACCTTGACGATTAAATAAAAGCTATCGTAAAAGTACGCTCTTAGCTCCACATTACATTTCCATCTCTCCTCGGAAATATTATTGGATTTTCTAAGCTGTGAATAGACCTTCCAAAACTCCCATCATCTACACAGAACACAGGGTCACTTAATTTTATGGAAATCTGAGAAATTCTTTGCAATAGATTTAAATATCAGTTTGCAAACCTGCATTTTACTCTTGTGTTAGAATAGCAAGTTTGAAAAAAGACAAAATATAAGTGAGAGTGCAATCAGGCTTTTAGAGATGAAAATATGTTATTTAAACTGGGGTTATATAGGCCAGACTGGTTGTTGGAAACGTTTGCATTTTACTTTGTTTTATATATTTTACTTTAGAACTTTACTTTATTTGTTTGTGTCTATATGTTGTTAAGGAAAGCTTTTTGCTGACACGTTCATTGTTTTGTCACATCCTGTCAGGCCTACATGTACCCTGTTTAAAAATAAAATATTTTTAATACGTTTGAGCTGATTCTGCTGTGGATATTTCATATCGATTTCTGCTCTTTGAGGGAATATTTCGCCTCCTTGGAAGTTTATTTCTATTATTGTTTGTGATAACGTCATTTTCATATTTTGTGTGTGGTCGAATAAGTATCGATTTCAGTAAATAAATTAAGAGCATTATTTTCTAACGATTACAATCCCTGGTATCGTTTATTTCCACTCTGCTGGACTTCTACGCGACATGATATTCTTCCACATCCTACGCTACGACTATGATAACTAATCCCGTAAGAATGGAAATCCTTCGGTAAAGAAAGAGCGTCTGTAGCAGATAAGATATTAAGATAAGTCATTATCTAACTTAGCTGTCACCAGGTTGTTGGTCAGTTGATTGCTTCATTTGTGTCAAACGTTTTGTCCCTGCTCTCATGTTCATATATTTGTTTCATCTGCATATGTCAGACGTATTTTTTCCTGCGTTTTATGTTCGTGTGCTGGCTTCATCTTTGTCAGACGTATTGGTCCCTTCGCCTCCTTGTTAGTTGGACGATGTTGTTGTTTTTTTAACGCCTCCAATTAGCAGAGATTTGCTGATGCTTCTGGTAAGGATGAGACTCAGACGGTAACTAAATTTGCTATTGTTGTAACCGAACTTTGAGGCTTGCCAGCCCAATGAACGCTGAGATCCCTGTCTGTCTGTAACAAGGCTATAGAAATGTAACGGAATCGACGGGAATGGGTTAATGACACGATAATGATCTGAAAATACAACTGAAAAGTACGGGCATTTCGAAGAGATTATTATTATGTCATCGATGAAGGTCTTGACGACATGGGTATTTCCGTAACTTGCGCGTCACGAGAAGTATCCATGGTAACAAACCCAGTTATACCCGAAAGACTGCTGAGATGGGACAGCAGTGTTCATGGGGTCAAAGGGCGCCAAGCATGTAAATTTGATCAAGCCAAGTTGATTTTACTTGGCCGAGAGGACATGATATCGAAAGAGACAAACAAGACAACTTAACGTCTTGAACATAAAATTAATTTTTAAAAAACCCCGTAAAAAACCAAGTTTTTGACTATAAATCCTTTATATACGAGACATCAATGTACATAATTCCCGTTGTCTGTATGTATGGATGTAATTATAGTTAGGTGGCGCTGCGATCGATTGTGTTGTAATGCTGTTAGGTGGCGCTGCGATCGATTTTGTTTTATAGTGCTGCACCAAAAATAACACTTTTCGAACGTTCCGCATAAAATTGTTCATTATGATAATAAATGAATCAAATCAAATAAAGACAAGAAAAGAAAATTCTGTATTACGTTATTTTTTAATCTGATGTGTATTTATTTTGAAAACTTACGTCATTTTTGAAAGGTGATACGATAGTAACTAAAAGACTGTTCATTATAATACGCAGCGCAAGACTATCCAAAAATACAAAATTTTAGTTATGTCTCGTAAAACATGTTTAATATAATGCGAACCGATTGGGATTATCTTTTTAAAAAGTATCGTCAATAGAATACGCACCTGATTGCGCGACAGGAAAGGTTGTTCAATATAATACGCACCACGACACTCTAGCACAGAAATCAACATGTTACATAGAGGTAAATAAAGATAATCTAAAAATTCATTAATTTAGCTACGGTACATTCGACTTATCTGAAATTTTTATACATCATTTTTATCATCGGCACGAGTCTTCCTGCAAAATTTCAGCTCGCTAGTATACGAAGAAGTTGGTTTAAAATCGATACAAATTTTTTCGACAATCAAGGTCTCAAACAGACACCACACGTTTTAATATAAAATTATAAAGGATTTAAATAGCTTGTAATCTCTGGCAAGCACGATGTTATATCTTGACGCGTGCGTGTGAGAGAAGGTATGGAGTGTACTTTTGCTAGTCCACCTGGTGCTGTACAAAGGACTTCTATCATAATTGAGTCTTTCAATGAAGTGACGCTCATTCACGTTGTCCTCATTCCCAGACCCCCACTTTTAAAATCACCTTTGCCCAGGGTACATTTTGAGTCTTCCGAGACATCCTTTCACAAACCTCCATCAATTAACAGAAGGACACAGCCAACAGACGTGTAACGGACGAGAGTTTGGTGACTCAAATGAGAGCGAGTATTTCAATATCAACTCATTCTTGAATAGGCTCGACCACAGCAGTGACTCGAAATGCCGGTGTTTCATATTAAATCCACCGCCATACAGTCTCCCCCAAAACCCGGCGGATTTATTTTAAAATAAATCTTTCGGGGAAATAAAGAAATTCCCCCCTACCCTGTAAAAAATGTCTCCCCCCAAAAAAAATCCACCCCCCATTACCAATGTTCCCATTAAGCTGCGCGGCTGCGCAGATATCTGACCGACGCCGCGCAACAGATTAGAATTACCGCGCAGCGAATTTGGTAAAATATTGCACACAATATGGATGTTGTGCAAGTTTGAACACGATTTTTTCCGTTGCACAAGATCAATGAGGGAATATTGCCCATTACACTGTTTATACAACACAACATGATCTCTAAAAAAACACGGATGGTACAAGTCACACATGCTTACTTTAATACTGTTTATGGAGTGGCGTAGCCAGAAAGATATGAGGACAACTACCATCCCAGGGGTGTCCAGTGTTTAAAAAAAATGCCTACTTGATTTTGCTTTAATTTTTAACAGCGTGTTCAACAAAAATTAAAGTGTATCATTGTGTACGAAGGCTCTTGTGTGGTGTATGAAGGCCGATTTTTAAATATATTTTTTCTTTTTTTCTATTTGTTTGTTTGTTTGTTTGTGAACAAGGTATGAGTTGTTGGTGCTATTCGTAGAAACGGTAAAGCCACACAATCTCCATGCATTCGGCAGAAACCCGCAGTGGAAGTGGGGAATCTGTGCGGGAGGGGGATGGGCTATGCCATGAACTTAACGTATCGGGTGACACCTACCCTAGCTACGCCACTGATTGTTTAAACGTGTGACCTGATTTCCTTTTAGTCTAAGTTCTTGCCTGTGTTGTGTGTTCTGAGACGGCAGCACAATACAGTAATCCCATTTAAAATCTTTCTATCAATACCTTTACTATAGTTTAAAAGTCAACTAAAAGGTTTTATAATTTTTGAAACATTTGCTACGTTGAGTTGCTAAATTTTCTGCTTTAAATTTTTTTAAAGCTTCTGGGAAAAGACGGAATTTTTTTATTTTTATTATTCTATGCAAACATAGAAATGTAAAATTAATATTAGCCCTTGCAAATACTTCAAACGTAAAGAGTGAATTACATGTTCCAAGACATCGGTGTCACCTCATAGTATTAATTAATCATCTTTTTTTTTCAGTTAATTTGTCTGTTATTTTTTAAATAACTGTGGGAAATTAGCCACTCCTAAAAATGAATCTCGCGGCATGCACCAACTTTGCCCTCAACTTGTTATGCCCCTGACCAAGCTTATGTTTGTTGAATTTCCAATAATCATACACAAATGCATCTAGAACAAATACAAAATAAATTGTGTCATGAACGTTAATAAAACACGTATTTATAATTTCAAATAATTAAGGGGAGTTTTTTTTATTTTAACCCCGGAGACTTAGTTTTGTGGGGGGGGGAGTTTGTTTCGTGACCCCGGCATTGCAGGCTAGCCCCTGAAACACTGGTGCATCTGTTGATTTCGTGCTGGAACTATTCGCGATGGAGCCCCACGCTCAGACGATGTTGTAGGACTCAGGACACTGCCCCAGCAGATTGAGCAGGTTATCCAGAGGTTAGCCAAAGCTTTAAGAGAGTAAATTTCAAGCTTTCTAGAATATGTTATAATATTTCACAACAGTAGTGAAAAGTATGTGCTCTTGATTTCGCAATTTAAAAATCGTGCAGTTCGATGCATCTCATTTCTCTAAAACCTGAACCTGAACCTGAACTATCCCTTAACCCTTTGTTGGGTCGTTGGGGCACCATCGTGAACTGCTCACTAACACACGCCATTTGTCCCGGTCCTGTGCTGCTCTTTGAGAGTCACTGAATGACAGGCCGTCCACTCTTTGATATCGTCCTCTCATCTTTTCTTTTGTCTGCCTCTTTTCCTTCCTCCCTGGACCTTGCAATATAGTTTTTGCGAGACCTCCATTTTTTGTCACGTGTCCGTACCATCGTAATTTCCTCTTTTTAATTGATGTGAGTAGGTCCTCGTAGGGGCCAATGACAGTACTTATTGTGTTGCAGACCGCTTTTTTTCTGTAAAAAAGACTTTTTAAAAAAAGGCTTAGGGGCCGTCCATAAAGTACGTCACGCTCCAGAGGGGGGAGGGGTGTAAGAAAATGTGTCAGTTTGTGACAGGGGGGAGTGGGGGTCCGGCCATGTGTGACGTCACGGTGTTTTATATTAAATTTTAATTATTTTGTTAATAAAAAATTGATTTTTGTTCGAAAGTGTGACGTAATTTGGGGGGGGGGTTTCCCAGATTTGTGACAGTTGTGACAGTTTGGGACAGGGGGTAAGGGGGGAGTTAAAATGGTAAAAAATAGCGTGACATATTTATGGACAGCCCTTTACTACAAAAAAATCTCTTTGTTGTAAACAAATAAAAATACTAGACACTTGTTGAAGAAGCCAAGGCTTATTTGAGAGATAAATTACGATTCTCAATTACTTGTGTTCGTTTGAGGCGCTTATTTGTATAGCGTACACGCACACTGACACGTGTTGATGTAGAAAATTGTTAGATAAATGGAAATCACGAATATGTCAATATATTCACGGAATTTCCAAAGTATGCATTGTTATGTAAAATTGCCGTATTGTGTATTGTTATGTACAATTGTCATATTTTGTATAGTTATATAAAATTGCAGCATTGTGCGTTGTTATTAAAAAAATTGACATAATGTGTATTTGTATAAACCATTGAGGTACGCTATATCACAGACGAGCTATTTTTTATGTCTCTTCGGAATTCTTTGCAATGTAAGGGGAATTGACAAAAACAACATTCTTTAAAAATCTAAACTATATTACACAAGAAAAATGCGGCCTAAGTAATCGATAACTTTCTTTTTAAGGCTTTTATATCGATTCCTTTTTGCATTGGGTTGAATAAAATCCTGTTAAATAATTCTCTTTCTACATCTGTGATGCCCGGTACACGGAGTAATGAAAAGCTGTACCTGGGTGCTAGCGTTGTGTCTTCAACTTGAAGCAAACCAGACCCGGCAAAGATTGGTTTTCATTATGTCAATACAATACACAACTGGGTGTTTTTTAAAAAAATACAGGAGAAGGAGTTTGGGGGGGGGGATTTTCTGATTTCTTCCAAAACAAAAGTATCAACAACATCAAATCGACTGAAACATGTTTCTAAACCAAAAGCTTAACGTGGCGCTTTCGGGTGAAAACCAAACCCAAACCGAGAGATGTTTTTACCAGCACGGGATCTAAAGCTATGTCGTGAAACTATGATGCGAAATAACTTTCCAAATTTTAAGGACTAACTTGATTTGCAGTAAATCCGTATAAGGCATGCATAAGAAATAATTTCAAAGTCTACATTAAAAAAGGGGGGGGGGTTGGGGAGGGGGTTTTGAGGAGGGGTGTGGTTGCATTCATAATATCCATAATGAACGCATTCATAGCGTCACTAATGTACGCATTCATAAGGCCCATAATGTACGCATTCATAACGTCACTAATGTACGCATTCATAAGGTCCATAGTGTACGCATTCATAAGGTTCATGATGAACCCATTCTTAAGGTTCATAATGTACGCATCCCACGTTCTTTCCAGAAACCACATTGGCTTTCTGGTAAAAGACCCTGATCCAGATGTGCATTTAGGCGATTTAGGAGAATTCTGGCGAGTATTGTTCCTGCAATTCATAGCAGTGAAATTCCACGATGATTATCGCAGGCTTGGCAGTTCCCTTTTCACTTGTATAAGTGGACTATAGAGGCATTTTTAAAATCCTGGGGGATAGCCTCTTGCTGCGACATCATTAGGAAGATTTCATGCAGATTTTCCAGTGGAACCATGCCACCTTCTTTGTATATTTCTGCTGGAATTGAGTCTGCTCCAGGAGCGAAAAGTTCCAGACACCGAAATATTAGCTAGGTCAGGACTCCCCAGCATCCACACTAGCCTAATGCAAAGCCAACTACGCTGGGCGGGGCATGTAGTGCGCATGCCTGACCATCGCCTCCCCAAGAGACTCTTCTATGGTGAGCTTACAGAAGGGCATAGAGCACGCGGAGGTCCACGTAAGCGCTACAAGGATGCACTTAAAACTGCTCTGAAGGCCTTCGACATCGGACATGACTACTGGGAAGCAGCAGCCAGTAACCGAGCCCACTGGCGCTCTATGATATGGAATGGCGCAGCTGTCCGTGAGGCTAATAGACAACAGGCTGCCAAGTTAAAACGTCAAGCCAGAAAGGACCGTATCCAAAACCCTCCTGAAGGGACCGCATCCATCTCTTGTCCGACATGCGGACGCCTTTTTCGTGCCAGAATAGGGTTAACAAGCCACCAAAGGACATATATGACGGTCCAGCAAATATGATGAGAGTGGTCATCGTCGACTACGACGGACGAACAACAATGTACGCATTCATAAGCTCCATAATGTACCTATTCATCAGCTCCATAATGTATGCATTCAGCCGGGAGATAAATACTGTAGTCAATATATAGTGGGCGTGAGTTTGGCCTGGCAAGGAGAGGAGGGACTTGGGGGAACGTGCGCACATTTTTGTAAATAAATGCATTGGACCAAGGGGGAGAAAAATAATTATCTTAAATGCGGAGAATCTGAAAGTTCTTGAAATTTCTTTGACTGTACAAGAGCAGTTTTGTTAGATACCGTCCGGTAAGTGATGGTACATCTGACCTACCATCCTGGAAGTGATGGTACGTCTAACCTACTATCCGGGAAGTGATGGTTCATCTGACCTATCATACGGGAAGCATTTGTACCTTTAAACTACTATCCTTGAAGTGATGGTACAGAAAAATGGTCATATGGACCTCCTCTGTTGTAAGATGTGTATTTTGGAATCTATAAAAATAATTATTACACACTAGTAGGCTTACCGCTCAGAATTCCATTTTGCTGTTAACTGAAATGAACTTTTGATAAATTACTCCCCCACTAAGATTGAATTATCATCATTTGTATCCGTTTGCAAAGAATATTATTAATACGTCTTCTCCATTATAATTCTCCTTGCATCAATGTAATCTGAAAATTGATTAGATAACATTTACGAAGTTATGATGCAATCAGTAGCGTCTAATTATGTGTGCAATTTTTGAAAGGCTTTTTTATATAGATCTGTTAAATAGATGCCTTCCATTTTGTTACTGGCAAATCTCATTACATTTCGTCCATTCAAAGGTAAGGGGTAATTTTAAGGTGCGATTATATAATAGGAATGCACATTCATGTCTGTGCCATAAAAGTGTGGATAGAAAACAACACCCAAATCTTTTACATCGATTCACTAGGATATTTGGAATTAATAAATACATTTGTATATGATTTTTCTTTTGAATTATATGATTGAATGTATGCCTTTGTCATTGTCATTGAATTTTATCAATTTCATTTTGTGGCAGCTTGCAGGACAAGGTGGTTAAACATATGTTGTTATCGACCAACACAGAAAGATTCTAATGTATACACCATCATCTAACGTTAATTGGACAAATATTTTAAGTGATATATTCCATAATGTATCGGAAATGCATTTGTGTAATAAAGCGAAAGTTATCGGACATGCATTTAAAGTAATATTCGCTATGTGTAATTGGAATTTTATGTTAAATGATTTTTCAATTGGTGTAATTACTCTTACAATTATGTGAAGCGATATTTCCTAAACATGGCGTTAATCTTACAATTATTTTAAGTGTTATTTCACACCGTATCAGACTGGCATCGCAACCCCACGAGCTGTCTAAGCTGTCTGATGCTTTGGTCCCAGAAGCCATACTTCATTTTGCGTCCTAGAACATGTCACAGACGCCCAAGACAAGTCACCTGCACAGAACTGGAATGAAAATCGTGTTATCCTTCCCGGTCTGATGATATGTCTGTCATAACCAACGCTCAAGGGACTTGTATTTTGAGCCATCGGCAGAACATCAAGTAAACAACACCGACATGTCTACACTGCGCATGTCAGCTAATCTGTACTGCACGACATATGCCAATACGACGTCATTTCCTGTTTTGAACTCTAAATAAATGATACGGCTGGGGCGCATCATTATGAACTATTGATGGAGAAAATTTTTAAAATAGTACTAATCAACCCACAAGTTAGATTATGATGCTGTAAAGTATATTTAACTTTTAATTATTAAACAATTTAATTTGCAATGTCTGTCCGTGACGCTACTAATTTTAGAAAGCAGGAAAAACCAAATTACTGCACCAATGCATCAAAACGTGTGCACATTAAAGATGCGCTGTAAAAAATATTATATGACGTCATTGTTTTAGCTCATACATGTATTTTATTTTTGGAAAAGGGATCAATGTAAAAAGAGGATTTGATGAGGGTTAATTATAAAATAAAAAAACAAAGGGGACGCCGTAGGCGCCCTACAACCCCTATTATAAAATACTTTGTGTACATTTCAGAAAGTTTAATATTTCGTATTTATCAAACAAGGAGAAGTTAGTTGGGCTTTTGAAAAAGGTTGGCGCCGTAGGCGCCCTTAAAGAAAAGTGCATTTTTTATAAAATAAATAGATTTCAGCTGAAAACTTCCGTTATTTTTTACGGGTGATACGCTAGTTATTATATATATATATATATATATATGTGTAATAATAATAATATAATAATAATGTTTATTTGCATTTTGTGTTTGGCGGTTCATATTATGTAATATTTTGTATTCCAGGAATCCCATAAGATACGTCATAAGGTCTGGGTTTTTTTTTGGAACACACACAAATATATACACACATATGACATACTAATAAGTTGCATTATGCCCCACCATGCAGCCTATTCGGTGTATCATTTTGTTCTCTAAATTCTTATTTCGATGTGTTCGTTTACACGCGATGTGAATAACAAAGCTTACAATTTTTTAGGCCGAAAATTAGATGCACACATTCACATAGTGATTCAAACATTTGAAAGACATACTAAGACACCATGGGAGTTTAGAAATTGAGATAATTGCACTAAGACAAAAGTTCTGAAACTTTCATATCTACTGCACGCTTGCACTAGGCATCGTGACGTCAAATGGTTGATTTATAAGCTTTAATCACGCTTTGTGTGTGTATTGTGACGTCAAATGTCTTGCGTTATAAGATATAAACACACTTTCACTAATGTATTGTGACGTCAAATATCTTGCCTTATTAGGTATAAACACACTTTCAGTACTTATTCTGACGTCAAATATTTTGCCTTATAAGGTGTAAACACACTTTCAGTATGTATTGTGACGTCAAACGTTTTGCCTTTTAAGGTATAAACACACTTTCAGTATGTATTGTGACGTCAAACGTTTTGCCTTTTAAGGTATAAACACGCTTTCAGAGGGTATCGTGATAACATATGTCTTGTTATATAAGTTAAAACAACGCTATGCGGACCTTGAATTCACTGATGATAGAGATGATCACGTCTGACATTCAACAAAAAAAGTGCCAGAAATTAATGTCCACACCAGGAAGCTAGTTATTTAAATGTTTTCAATATTTTAAAAAATGACTTGAATGAGAAATGTGCACCACACGCATCCCCACGGACAGGTTGTGCGGCAGGTAGAAATCTAGTGAAACGAACGATCGGAAAACATTAATCTTCCTTCAGTGCCGAGAATTTTGACCTGGATGACCGACAAAGTCGAGAGTCATCAGGATGACCGTCAATGCCGAGTGTTGACCACGGTACTTGTATGTGTCGAGTGTTGACCAGGGTGACAGTCTAGTCCAGTGTTGACCAGGATGACCGTCTATTCCGAGTTTTGACCATGATAACTGTCAATGTTGAGTGTGGACCAGGATGACCGTCTATTCCGAGTGTTGACCAGGCTGACCGTCTATTCCGAGTGCTGACCAGGATGACCGTCTATTCCGAGTGTTGTCCAAGATGACCATCTATTCCGAGTGTTGTCCAAGATGACCATCTATTCCGCGTGTGGACCAAGATGACCATCTTTTTCGAGTGTTGACCAGGATCACCGTCTATTCCGAGTGTTGACCAGGATGACCGTCTATTCGGAGCGTTGTCCAAGATGACCGTCTATTCCGAGCGTTGTCCAAGATGACCGTCTATTCCGAGCGTTGTCCACGATGACCGTCTATTCCGAGCGTTGTCCAAGACGACCCTCTATTCCGAGTGTTGTCCAAGATGACCGTCTATTCCGAGCGTTGTCCAAGATGACCGTCTATTCCGTGTGTTGACCAGGATGACCGTCTATTCCGAGTGTTGACCAAGATGACCATCTATTCGGAGCGTTGTCCAAGATGACCGTCTGTTCCGAGCGTTGTCCAAGATGACCGTCTATTCCGAGCGTTGTCCAAGATGACCGTCTATTCCGAGTGTTGACCAGGATGACTGTCTATTCCGAGCGTTGTTCAAGATGACCGTCTATTCCGAGTGTTGTCTAAGATGACCGTCTATTCCGAGTGTTGACCAGGATGACCGTCTATTCCGAGCGTTGTCCAAAATGAACATCTATGCCGCGGGTTGCCACGTTAAACCATGTCCATCAATACTAGGTGTACTGGCAAAATCTGGCTGGCCGGTAGAGGCATTATATATATAATGGCTCCGGCTCCAGCAAATCCGGCCATTTTTACAAATCCGTCTCCGGGCGGAGTTCACTTCATAAATCCGTCCAAATCCGGCTGTAGCCGGATTTCAAAATTTAGAATCCGGTACACCCCTAATCAATACACAAATAAATCACACATTGAGAGAAAATATTATGCGATGTATTAATGTGTTGTTTGTTGACAGTGCTAAGTTGACGGAGACGAGCTTCTAAGCACTGCCCGCTATCTAAGTGACAAAGTCATTCTTGCTGCTTGACTTGACTTAGAAAATCAATCCTTGCTCATCGCTAGCGTGTTTTTTCCCCCACGAGATTGACATTTGCTACAAACACAAAGATAAAATTGATTATTCTTTTCTGAGTGCATTTGTGTAATGTTCACTAGTGCATCACTGATGACTGGAAATAACCGCTCGCTGATGTATATCAGAAGGTATAAAATTCATTTGAAATGACCTTATGATTTTCTGTGTCATTAACCACCGACCTCTAGCAGCTGGAACTTCACCTGAAAGGATGCAGTAAATCATTATTAAGAAGATTCTTGAAATGACCGACCAGTCCTCACGTTTTATTTTGAAAAATTATCAACTATAACTGACACTTTGTTTAGAAAATAATTTTCTATTCTTAGCCTTTGTTGTTGAGAAAGAATGTTTCGTTAAAAAAAGAACAAAACAACACTAACTTTTTTCTCTCATGGAAGGCATTCTTTTTTATTTTATTTACTGCACTAATGACAATTAACATACTGCATACTCTAGTGATCCACGCAAACTTTCACAAACATTTTTTGCGAATAAATGATATCGAGCACAATGTACTCAAAATACATTTGGTACAGTTTGTTTAAAGTATGCCAGAAAGCCAAGGTTATAGCTTTAACTATTTAAAATATTTTTTTAAAATTCAGTAAATAACGTCCAACCTTTCGCATCTGTTTCCAAACATTTAGCCATACTTCAAATACTCAACAACACTGTATTGTTTTTTCTTTGGCTCACACATTCTCATATCTGTTGTAACAACCAGAGGTGTCACTGCGTGTATGCGAGCCGCACCGGATGAAACCATCACAAGGGCCGACACCAAATTGTAAAACTGTGTTGCCTTCCGTTATTTGGAACTGACAGACTCGGAGCAGGTCTTTGAGGTTTGTCGTGAGGGGGTGACACAATGAGACGCACTGGGTGACACCAACCCCAATGACGTCTCTGGTAACAAACACTGTTAATAATTGCTAACTCTTTCAATGGAATGCTGCATTTAAACTCTTTAAAAAATATATTTGATGATATGATACAATTTAGATAAATATAACTTCCCGACACATCGAAGATAACCCAAACTTGCAACCCTTGTTGATTCAAATTAAAAAACGTGCATTTTTCCGACCTGCTTACAGGAATTCCAAATTTCTTAAACATAAACCTTGACCTTTCTATAAACCAAGTATTTTGATTTGTAATAAATGTGGAAATTGCCGTATTTCTACTTCCTTTTTTTAGGTAAAACAACATTGCATTCCATGACTCAAAGCTCCTTAGATAGTATTTAATTAGTAGAAAAAGCATGCAGATATTATCTTATTTCAATAAATATTAAAAAAAAGGATCACAATTTAATTATTTTAAATTAAAAATTGCTCGGACCCCCTAACGTTGTTCATGGACCCCCAAATAATTTTTTTATTTTCCATGGACCCCCTGAATGGTGCCGGGGACCCCTGGGGGTCCGTATGGACACGTTGGGAACCACTGCTCTAAATAAAGTCGGCATATATTTGCCAGAACAAGGCTTTACTCTTGGAAAACTGTGCGTTGCCTTTTCAAGCGTTCGTATCTCATCTGACATTGCTGTAGAAGTTCCCAACGGGAAGGACCAAGGCAACTTAGTCAGTGGAAGCGATGCATGCTTCACAAAAATGTCGTTTTCAAGGAAATTCTTTACATCTAACAGCGAATTATATATACTGCTGTGCACACCAGGGGGGCATCAACCAACCGAAGGCAACACGGGCCAACAAGCAAAACGAGCGTCCACATCCCTTGCCCTGCGACCGCAATGTCCAGCAAACGCTTCTGCATAACAACTACCAAAACAGAGTGTCCAATTCATGAGCAACAGCTATACGGTCACCTCTGACTTTCATCGTAAGCAAGTAAACTGACAACCAGCGGATGGCACCGCTCCTACCACACGTCTCTCGCTATAGTTTCCTACTATGAACTTCACAGGTCAACCTACACTTATTCCCGTCCTTGGGACGGGCTTTGTTGCTAGTAAGTTATAAGTAAGTCATAAAACAATTATGCTCACCGATTAAGTGAATGATTATATTTTCAATATTATTGCCACCTTTAAAGAAAAGCAACATAATGTTTAACTTTACAATGAAGCCTATGTACACGATCGATTAATTGATAAATTCCTGAAATCGAACAATTCGGCTCAGCGCGTATCTACGAAATCTATCTATCTATCTCTCTCTCTCACTCTCTCTCTCTCTCTCTCTCTATATATATATATATATATATATATATATATATATATATATATATAATTCCCCAGAAACTAGAGCAAGCAAGCAAGACGCAGTCTATATATATATAGTAGTGTGCACACCCACACCATTATAATAATATAATGCAATATATCGAAGGAAAGGAATTGAAGAAAGAAGAAGAAGTGTGTTTCATTGTTGTTAAATTAAAACTGTTCTGCTATAGCCTCTTGCCTGCCATCGTGCGGCGTATGCTACGCTGCAGATCAGATATAGTAATTATAATTTGTTCCAAGTTGACCAGCTATAGGCTACTGCTCCCACTTTGGTCGAGTTGCATGCGCCCTCGGCTGGCGTACCGATGGTCACGGGTTCAAATCTCCTTGAAGGCAGGTATTTGTTCCGGAGCCAAGGGTGTCCATGCGTCCACACAGCTCCGAATGGGTACCTAACACTAGTTAGGGAAACAAAAGTGACTGGGCATTGTTTAGAGCACTAATAGTTGTGGCATGTGAACGCTGCTTCACTTGGCAACAGACCAGCATGGTCTGTGGACGCAATAATCTTGTATATAGAAGGAGCGTCTGCGTAGATAAGACGAAATATTATTCAAATTGTCAATTGCTCGGCGTCTGAACAGGCGAAATCCGACAGCAATGAATTCACCTTTACAACCTTACCAAAAAAGAAAAAAACAACAAAAAAAAACAACAACAGTTATTCAAGCTATTACATAACTATTCATTAGTTTTCTGGTGCGCTTCAAAGACACCCGTCAACGGATGTAGCAGAACAAACAAGCAGGTGACGTTTGGGAGAGGTAGGGTTAAAGTAAAGGGCGGGCGGCTGGCGAAACTCAACGGACGACAGCAGAGCGAGGGCTCGGACACAGCTGTTGAGCGGTGCTTTTAACGGCGTCATTGCGAAGTTGCTTGCCCGGGGTGGGATAATGCCGAAAAGGAAAATAGAGTTACCTTTTCTTTTGTGAGTGTTTTATGAACAATATTCAAGAGATTTCATTGAGATACAAAATAAATAAATAACGGTAAGGTATAATCCTGCTAGATTAAAACAGCAGCATGTTTTTTTTAAATTATGTTTTTATGAATAGGTTAATGCTAATTAACATTTTAATTTAAAAATTTTTAATTTGTCTTTATGTTTTTAAAAAAATTATTTTAAAATAAATAATATTTCACCTTTAATTAATTTTTTTTTCTGATTAATATTCAATATAAGACTTGTGAACTTGTGACATTTCAATCTCCACATTGTATGAAAACACACTCCACGCTGTCTTAAACGTTTAAGTTTTACTGTTAATTAAATACTTAGAGAAAACAGGCAGGAAAATTGTGAATGTCTTATTTTCTACCCTCAAAAGTCAAGTCTGGACTGACAATATTATAGGTCTTAATCTAATTCAAATGGCCAATTAAAATTTGCCCTGTCCCTCATTGGTATAGATCTATGACATTTGTCATTGTCGCTCATTGGTATAATCTGTGGATATATATTTAAGTATATATATATATATATATATATATATATATATATATATATATAAATAATATAAAAGCCCAAGTGGCTCACTCATTGGATGTGGAACGCTGATGATGTACAACAGTCTATAGCAGTTTTAAAAAATCGTGTGGTGATTAGCGCTGTAAAAATATTTAATATGACGTCATTGGTTGATCTTATATTTAACACAAGGTGTGCATCAAAAGGTGTGCAAATTAATTACAAATTAAAGACGCGCTGTAAAAAATATATTATATGACGTCATTGCTTTAGCTTATATCTTAATTTTGGAAAAAGGGAACGATGTAAAAATAGGATTTGAGGATTTATAATTATAAAATACTTTGTGTACATTTCAGTAAGTTTAATATTTCGTATTTATCAAAGATGGATAAGTTTCTTGGGCTTTTGACAAAAAACAAAGTGGGCGCCGTAGGCGCCCTACTACTCCTGTTATTAAATACTTTGCGTACATTTCAGAAAGTTTAATATTTCGTATTTATCAAAAAATGATAACTTAGTTGGGCTTTTGAAAAAGGTTGGCGCCGTAGGCGCCCTAAAAAAGGGGCGCCGCAGGCGCCACGGCGCCGCAGTACAATCTAGTATATATATATATATATATATATATATATATATATATATAAATACCACACATCATGCAAATATATGATTATTCAACTCTTCAGCAGCCGAAGCTAGCAATGTAACGCCGACGGTTGTTATGCTGAAGGCTTCTTATAAAATGCTTATTTCTGATGCGCACAAGTCAACTGCTTATACCATAACATATTTTTAGTTAGTCTATCCATAGCCCATGGCAGAAAAATATGTCCAGAAACAGTTTTGGCGACCAGTGTTTGTTTTGGTGACGTTAAGTCCGTTTACTAATGGGTTAGCTTAGGAGACAATATATTAAGTAATACACTAATGAAAAACGGGATAAAACCGAGCGGTGACATGCTATCAATGGATGCTCATTTATAATGATGATATCTTTAATAGCGGCTTTCGTCCATGCTGGTCTAGAAGGCGCTATGCACTCTCATATTCGAAACTCTGCTCGTGTCTACTTTTCCAATAAACCAAGCAGTGAAAGTGACCTTGAAGACTGGTCACGTGTTGCCAGTTGCTACATTGTCTCCCAATTACTGTAATTATAATAGTAAATAACTACCTACAACAATATTCTATTTAAGAGAATTCATAATGGAAATAAAGTAGAAAAATAAAACAACAGAGTTCTGCTGCCCAGTAAACCATACGTTTTGTTACCTTCTCAAAGCTCCCGGAGTCGATTGACATAGGAGGAAGTCCCCTGACGTACGCTCATTTGAATCGGCGGCACCGAAATTGTTGGGGTTGTCTTACCAAATTTAAAAAAATAATTGAAAACAGACCCATTTGAAGACTGTTTTGTTCGATAGATTTCTTGAACACCAAGAAAAACGAGCATGCTAGTCCAGCTTGGAGAGCGATAGCGCTGTAGAAGAAGGCATTCATGTATTCATTCATTCATTCATTCATTCATTCATTCATTCATTCATTCATTCATTCATTCATTCATTCATAGCTAGTTGGACTCGGGTCTAAGGCTACTTTCATTTATCCGAAATTCACCACTCATATCTATCAAGATTGCAAATAAAAACACACACATGGCAGGAAAACTCGTCAAGTATCAAAATCACTTCTTTATTACAAAATTACAAAAACTAATCAAGTCACACGTAGCTGAGAACATGGTTCAATATTGAATATGGTTCATTTATAAGTCAGCGATTTGCTCCGTCAGATTAATATCAATGAATACTCTTCTCGCCATTCATATAATTATTTTTATGTCATCACACAAATCACAATTACAATCTGAATACCATACTGCCATGAGTTTCACCCTCTTGCATACTCTCTTCGCATATCATTCCACGCGTCCTTCATTTCAACAGCCTATTAATTATATATGAAACATTACATCCTTTTTCGCCTTACAAAATTTATGTAATCAAAGTCATATTTATATAACTGGTTTATTGTTCCTTTACACTTCAAACTATACTCCAGACGATATTTTATGCTATGTCTCGGTCACAAACTCTTAAAGTGGTAAATTTATGTTTCTAGGATCATGATCTTATTTTCAAACGAAACAAATCTAATTGTTTATTTCTGTATCTTTTCATGTTGTCTCCATGCTAACTGTCATCGACATCCGTCCGTCTCGCAAGACGATGGCGCATCACCGTTGGGTTGGTTTACATTTCCTCGAGTGGCTGTGCAGTCCTATCCTTGAGTGACAGTCTTTACCACAGCTTTTGCACACGAGTTCTGTGCTTCCCAATGTTTTGGACTATCTCCTAGCTCTTCTTTCTGTAGCCTCCTCCATCCATCGTTCCTCGGCTACTATGACGCCCTCTTTTACAACTGTGTTTCAGGTAAATCGGTCTTCTGCCTTACACTCACAGTCGCTTGTGTGTATTCTGGCTGCTTTCATGTCCCTTTGACAGACATCTTTAAATCGCAGACGTGGGCGACCTGTCTTCCTCTTTCCCGATGCCAGTTCATATAGAAGGTCCTTGGGGACGTGGTCAGGGCTCATTCTTTTTACATGTCCTAGCCATCTAGGGCATCTTTCACTAAGAATTGAGAACATGCTTAGGATATTGGCACGCATCAGGACCTCAATATTTGTCACTTTGTCATTCCATTTAATGCCAAGGATGCGACGCAAGAATCTCAAGTGGAAGCTATTAAGCTTGCTCTCTTGGAATGTATACGTGGTCCATGTCTCGCTCCTGTATAGCAGAGTACTGATGACACAGGCTCTTTAGACACACAGTTTAGTTTTGGTGTTAGCTTGGTGTTTTGCCAAACCCTTTTATTTAGTTTAGCCATTGTGGCAACTGACTTGCCAATTCTACTGTTTATTTCGTCCTCGATAGACAGTGAATTGGAGACTTTGGACCCCAAGTAGGTGAAGCTTTCCACAACTTCCAAGTTTTCATTGTCAATATGAATGGTAGGAGGAGAACGTGTGTCTTGGGCCATGAAGTTTGTCTTTTTCAAGCTGATTTGCAGACCAAATCCTTTGTAGGCGTTGGAGAAGCTTGACACGAGTTGTTGCAAACCAGTTTCTCTGTGTGCTGTTAGTGCCGCATCATCCGCAAAGAGTAGCCCACGAATCGGGACATCTGTCGTTTTGGTTTTGGCTCGGAGGCGGGCAGTGTTGAAAAGTCCTTCATAAGCTCTGGTTTGTAACCAGATTTCACCACTGCTATCTTTGAATGCGCATCGAATCAGTACTGTGTGTATAAATAAAGGCTACAATGAACAGCTGGTAGAGACATCAACCGCCTGTGGCGATAAGTTGCTGGAGCTCAGTTGCTTTAACTCATTTGTCGTGGCCTCCGATAGGGCGCGAACGGATTTCCGTTAGGGTTTTATCTTATCTTATCTTATCTTATCTTATCTTATCTTATAGTATCTATTACAAATGCTCCTTCTATACACAAGATTATTGCATCCTACGCGTATCTATGATGTATGTCTAGACTTGCATTTTCATTAGTGTTTTTAAATTTTAATAGTCTTTTGGTTTTCCTGGTTTGATCCTTCTGAAAGAAGAAACACAAATACGTGGTTTGATTTCTTTAAATCTATGTCTCTTACTTACTTATTTGATATACGTTTATAAGTTATACCCCATCTTAGAGTTTCAATTGTCCTTATCGACAAGTCTCGGAAATCTCCCTTGAATAAATTAGATGCACCATCAATGTCCAAGACTCTATATATATATAATTCACCTAAACGAGTATGTGCAAGTAAGCAAGACGAAAGGCCATTGAAGGGGTCAACAAATCACATTTGGCAAGCGTAGTGGGATGAAAAGAAAGAAGAAAAAAAAACCCCGTAAAAACAAAGTTTTTGACTATAAATCCCTTATATATAAGACATAACTAACAGTATTGATTATTTTCAAACATTTACAGACTGAATCTGTCTTAACTCACCTTTGCATCATAACCCTAGTGGGGGGAGGGGTGGGTGGGGGGGGGAGAGGGGAAAAGTCTGGTCACCGATTGGCTTGACCGAGCTCAGAGTGACACGTAAAATGTAAACAAAAGCGCCCGTCGCTTCGTTGGGTCGCCTCAATGCGTCAGCTCAAAATTTCACGTGGGAAAAAAACAATAACAAACAGTGAATTTAAATTACAATCCACATATAAGGATAAACTAAAAATGCATTAATTTAATTACGGTACGTTCGATCGATCTGAAATTTTGATACGATGCATTGTTAGGTGAGACGGGTCCGTGTGCAAAATTTCAGTTCGATCGGATCATGAAAAATGGGTCATTTTTGACTTCTGTTTTTCCGCCCGCCCAAGACAGAGAGAGACGCCGGTGAAGTTAATATAAGGGATTTAAATAAAACAAACCCGTAAAAACAAAGTTTTTGACTATAAATCCCTTATATATGAGACATAACTAACAGTATTGATTATTTTCAAACATTTACAGACTGAATCTGTCTTAACTCAACTTTGCATCATAACCCTAGTGGGGGGGGGGTGGGTGGGTGGGGGAGAGGGGAAAAGTCTGGTCACCGATTCGCTTGACCGAGCTCAGAGTGACACGTAAAATGTAAACAAAAGCGCTCGTCGCTTCGTTGGGTCGCCTCAATGCGTCAGCTCAAAATTTCACGTGGCAAAAAAACAATAACAAACCGTGAATTTAAATTACATAAGTCATATAAGGATAAACTAAAAATGCATCAATTTAATTACGGTACGTTCGATCGATCTGAAATTTTGATACGATGCATTGTTAGGTCAGACGGGTCCGTGTGCCAAATTTCAGTTCGATCGGATCATGGGAAGTGGGTCATTTTTGACTTCTGTTTTTCCGCCCGCCCGCCGAGCCCAAGACAGAGACGGCCGCGAAGTTAATATAAGGGATTTAAAAACAAACCCGTAAAAACAAAGTTTTTGACTATAAATCCCTTATATATGAGACATAACTAACAGTATTGATTATTTTCAAACATTTACAGACTGAATCTGTCTTAACTCAACTTTGCATCATATCCCTATTTGGGGGGAGGGGTGGGTGGGGGGGGAGGGGTGGGTGGGGGGGAGAGGGGGAAAGTCTGGTCACCGATTCGCTTGACCGAGCTCAGAGTGACACGTAAAATGTAAACAAAAGCGCCCGTCGCTTCGTTGGGTCGCCTCAATGAGTCAGCTCAAAATTTCACGTGGGAAAAAAACAATAACAAACAGTGAATTTAAATTACATACCTCATATAAGGATAAACTAAAAATGCATTAATTTAATTACGGTACGTTCGATCGATCTGAAATTTTGATACGATGCATTGTTAGGTTAGACGGGTCCGTGTGCCAAATTTCAGTTTGATCGGATCATGGGAAGTGGGTCATTTTTGACTTTTTTTTCCGCCCGCCCAAGACAGACAGAGAGAGAGAGAGAGAGACAGAGATGCCGGTGAAGTTAATATAAGGGATTTAAAAAGGGGGTGGGGGTGGTAACGATGCTTCTTGCGTTCACTTGCGTTGTTCCTTCACAGATTGACATATGAATCGTAGTGTAGTGGTTGGTTATCACGTCCGCCTTGCACGCGGAAAGTCCTGAGTTCAGGCCCAGCGTGAAACACTTTATTTTTAAATTTTTTAAAAATGTTTGTTTCTGCTTTTTTCCCATTACTTCGTGCTGCTGTTTGTGTCCTTTCTCTCACCCCCACCCGTTCTTTGCACTATCTATGATGAGCATGTGTGCGGCGTATGCTACGCCGCGGGTCCTATCTCGTGTAAAATATTTCAGAAACTTTTTTTTCTTCACTGCATGTTGCTGTTGGGCTTTCTTTTAAATTCTAATTTTTAAAGACGTGCGTGATTTTCAAACTCTAAGCAAGATTATTGCTGGCGTTCATTCAGGAAATCTAATTCTACACTACCATCAGGTCTTGGCAAGGAGTTAACATGCTAGTGGATCTGAGACTCCATGACTAATGTGGAAACACATAGCGCTGACTTGACTAGCAGAGGCTGATAAGACAAATGGCGAACTTGTAATTTGGAGGGGGAAAAAGAGTGAATGGAACGACACAAAATTTATTTAAAACATTTCTTTTTCTTGTTGACGCCTTTACTGATGTATTGGATTTTCATTGGTTACCATGGAAACGTTTTACAAAAACGAAACAATCCATTTCGCTATCTCAGTTTTGGCTGTGATAGTACGTGATGTGAAATGGGGTGCCTTGTTATGGAGAAATAAACAACGACTGTTCCCAGTGCTATTAAATTGACGGACATTTCTAGTTCAGTGAAATGAGTGCTGGACATTTCTAGGTTAGTGCTATGAGAGTGCTGGACATTTCTAGGTCAGTGCTATGAGAGTGCTGGAAATTTCTAGGTCAGGGGTAAGAGAATGGTGGACTTTTTGATAGGTCAGTGCTATGGATGAGGCGAACATTATACGATCAGCAGTGTTAACACTCCGCACATTTTCTTGGTTCATTCTAAGAAAGTGCTTAATTGATCTAATAAGTAAGAGCTTTGTGTGGTTCGAGAAAAGTGATCAGATATATACATAGACTACTTGAAAACCTGGAAATGGAAACCATGTTGTCATAGTGTTTGTCTTTCTAACTGCGACACACAGTCAGATCGCATGACTCAAAGTTACAGTTTTTGGTGAAAAATTTCGTAAAACAATGCTTTTCAGCACAAACAGAAGAAACAATGCGTGTGCAAAATTGTACAAGGAAAAACAGGTTGTGTTTTTTTTCCTCGGTCAAGCCCATTACATTAACTCAAATTAACCGTAGAATTACCAAAGGTCTGTTGATAGCCAAAAGTAATAACCAGACAATCTATTAATATATTCGTGAAGGTCGTCAAACGGAAGGACTAGTCGTTCATTTTATCGATCGTTGTTATTAAATGCTAATGTAAGGTAATCTTTCATGCCCTTTCATTAATACCAAAACCGGACCAGCTAACAATATCGTTCTCTTTTCTGTTACAGCTTAAGTTTTATTTGTTCAGCTTCTCTTTTTGTTAAATTGTATTGTCAGTTTTCGCGTTTTCCCCCAACCGTGTGGCCATTGCTGATTCACTTTAACAATTAAGACACCCCAAGTTATATAATTATATATTGCCAGTTTAAGTTTTTTTTTAAAATATATATTTGTATTAGACCGCTTAGATCGAATCATTGATGAACGTATCCGAGATATTCATTGGTATTTTTAAATCATGTTTATTAACTGGTGGTGTCTGCTTGATGCCTTGCTTGATTGCATTATTGCAAGATGGTACTAGCACAGTGTAAAAATATAAAAAACGCGAAATAAATTTTCTTGGCACCCGTTCTTTTTGTAACAAACTACGACAGAGTTAATACTTTCTTGAGATTTAAACCGATTTAAGGCAAATGAACTTATTCTTGACTGCCCCATAGACCCGATATAAGAACATTTATATATTACTGCATCACAAACTTCTGACAAAATAAGCTCTGCCCATGGACCCAATATGAGGACATGTATCTGTTCATCTGTCCCAGTAGCGTAGCTAGGGGAGGGGGAGTGTGTCTAAATTCGAAAGTCCCCCCGGTCCCTCACTTGAGGGGGGGCCCCAAAGGAGTGTCCGAATTTTTTTGCACATAATATTACGCACCACCATGTATGCAGGGCCCTCAAAGAGGCCAAGCACCCTGGGCCCACAAATCTCTAGCTACGCCACTGCTCTGTACCAAATTTCTGTTAAATAAGCTCCGCCCACTTATCCAATGTAAGAACATGTATCTGTCACTCTGTCTAAAAGTTCTATAAAACGAGTACCCTAAAACTGAACATGCATCTTGTCTACAATGGTTGAGTAACAGTTAAATGGTATATGCATGCGGTGTATCCCTACAAATCCCTAGCTACGCCACTGCTCTGTCCCAAAGTTCTATTAGATAAGCTCCGCCCACATATCAAATAAAAGAACAGGTATATGTGACTCTGTCTCAACGTTCTGTAAAACGAGTGCCCTAAAACTGATCATGCATCTTATCTACAATGGTTGAGTAACAGTTAAATGGTATATGCATGCAGTGTATCCCTGCTTCTTATCTCGTTTTTTTAGAACGGTCCAATACTAATTATTTAATTTATTAAGTCTACTAATTTATTTTAGTGATGAGATTTTAGCAAAAAATTATTTTTTAAAAAATAATCTCTCAAAATTAAATGACAACTAATAAAATAGATAGAAAAATATTGATTATTAACTCATTATGGGGCGTTTTTTGTTGTTTTGCTTAATACGATAAAGTATTCAAATTTTATCTTAAATTTGACAAGGCACTCACCCTTTACCAGATAAATCACATTGAACATAAAGAGAGATTAACATAATTTTTTCCTGCATCCCACCACCCTGCGCCCCCACCACCCTGCGCCCCACCACCCTGCGCCCACAACCCCACAGCGCACCCTTACCACCCTGCGCCCCCCACCACCACTGCGCCCCACCACCACCACCCTGCGCCCCCACCAGCGCCCCACCCTGCGTCCCACCACCCTGCGTCCCACCACACTGCGCCCCCACCACTCTGCGCCCCCACCACACAGTGCCCCCACCACCCTGCGTCCCACCACCATGTGCCCCCACCACCCTGCATTACCCACCACACTGCGCCCCCACCACACAGTGCCCTCACAACACTGCGCCCTCACAATCCTGCGCCCCCGGCCACACTGCGTCCCCAAAACTCTGCGCCAATCACCCTGTGCCCCACAACCGCTGGCCCCCAGCACCCCACGCCTCCCTCAAATACCACACCACAGATTCAGCGCCTGTACCCTCATGCCCGAACTCATGTAGTAGAAAAAGTTCCCTACCTACCATTCTATCGTCGTCCACCCGGTGAGCGCTGCACGAGACAGACGACCAAATGATCGATGGAGGTACGTGTGGGAACTATCAACAAGAAACTGACTGACTCTTTCCAAATACTGGTGACCGGTGACCCGTCAAAAGAGCGCACGACAAAATAGCGCAGACGAAGATTGTAGCGATTGTTCCAATCTAATCTAAAGTTTAAAGATTCACTACCTACAAGGTATATTTCACAACCCAGATATGTAAATACAGTAATCCCTCGCTACTTTGCGGTTCACTTTTTGCGGATTCACTACTTCACCGGTTTCCTTTTTAATATAGTAGTAGTATCAGAAAAGATGCACCCGCCGTCTAAAGAGACGTAAAAATACAGTCATCGGCAGCGCAGCAAAAGTCATCATCACCTTAATGGTCATAATTTTCAGTCACACAGCATATTCATCACCATCAAGTCATATATAATTACGAGTACTTCGTTCAAAATTAACCGTAAGTTTATCTACTGATTTCGAATTGATTAACGGTTTGTGTCCTCTACTTTGGGGATTTTCACCTATCGCGGGGGTCTCCGGTCCCCATTAACCGCGATAAACGAAGGTTCACTGTACAACTACATAGACAACTTTTATAAACTGAACTGCCACTAATTTGGAGACGTTTCATGTCAGTTTATATCTTAACGTGAGCCTAACATGAAGAATCCTTTTTATGCGTGATTAAATTATTTGCGTTTTGAATATGGGGACTTAAGCTGACACGTCTCTCGTGATTTGTTGCCATACGTTGGTGATTCCTGTCTGATCCGAGTTTCTCGCTTTTAAAAATATTCTTTTAGCTTGCGCTTTACGTCCGCGCTCTTTTGTCGGCGCTCGTTTGTAGTGTGCTCGTTTAAAGGGAGGCCCCAAATACTATTTGAAGTGCCAAAGGTCTTAAAATAAAAAAAAATTTAAAAAAAAATATCACTAAGAAAAAAAAATAGTTTCAAAATTCATGATCTTTTTATTTATCAGTGCAATTTAAACTGATCTCCGACATCGTGTCAACTTATTTAACTTATGGTCGCATTAACTTTTTGATGATGAAGTCCATGAAAACCATACAAGTACAATAAGTTATAAGGCCGGTAACCCATAGCCTATAACACCAGGAAACCAAAACACATGAAGACCCATAATCACATTCCAAAAATGAAAACATAAATGTAAGACAAATGCCATTCTATTTTACGATCCCCATTCCCCCCACAAAAAAAAAGCAAAAAAAAAGTATCTGCAGAGGATCGAAAAGGACCATAAATATAAATTTCAACATTCCTTTTCAATGAACTATTATAGACTAACATTTAAAAAAATCGCAATATATTTGGTTACCGTTAACTAAATAGCAATGGTGTTATACCTATGTTCATCGCCATACTTGATAAGCTTTATGACGTTATGTTTTGAAGCCTAAACCCCATGATGTCACAATCTGATTTAACATCTGGAGGGGGGGTGGGGGTTGGGAGCACTCATCATTAAAGTGAACTTTATTACGAATCACTTCTCAATTGGGCTTCCATCTGTATTTCTGTGATCCCGTTGTACGCCGTTTGCTATGAATGCGAGAGGCGCTGGTTACGACAGAGAGTACGAACATAAATTACTTCCACTCCGACGAGTGCCCGGCTCTTTTTGAATGAGGCAATCTAGAAGACCTTTTCATCTATTTATAAGGATAACTTGTCAAAGGACCCTTCTAATAGAATTAATGCTGAAAACATTCGTCGACGCACTACATGTAATTAGTAATTCAAATATGTCTTCTCGGCGTGCACTCGGAAAGTTGAAAGGGTTTCCTGAACAAACCGGGAAAACCAACACGCTATCAAAATTTAAAACTGTAATAAAAACCCAGGCTAGACATAAAACCTGTCTAAGCGGAGGACGCAATAATTTTTTGTTTTAGAAGGAGCTTCTATAGTATTTAAGAATTCAACCACATCCCCCCCTCATTTTCCTTTAAGCTCAAAGCTTCATTTCACCGTCCATAATTTGGGAACCACTGATTTATTCTATTACAACTTTTTTTTTATTAAGCGTGATCGAATAAGATTTCAAGTGTGATCCATTACAATTTATCCTGCCTCAGAGAAGGTTAAACCACGCCCACCAGCCCCTCCACCCCCGCCCAACAAAAATAAATAAATAGATCAAATAAAAATATATAAATAATCCAATATGATGCAGCTTACTTAAAGGAAATCACGGGACTGAACGATAGATTGCGCGACGCCAATGGAAAAGGAATTTATCAGACGAGGGGTACCCGGGAAATGTATAAGTTGATTTAGAACCGCGCATGAGCGCACCCCATCGACCCAGATACAGACGTAAATAAAAGGGAATGAGTGCGCGCCCCTACCACCCGTCGTCACAAATACAGATATTCGTCTGAGAGATTCTGGTATCGGTTACATTCGGCTACAGATGTATATATTATGGATATGGATGGTGTGGATATAGATATACGTCTCCATCAAGACATTCACTTAAAGATGTATTGACGGTGGCGGGGTCGGATGACGTTTGCTTGCCACACAAACGTCGTCATTAGCGAGGATGGCTGCTCCATACCAGGGGCTCTGGAACTTTTTAGGGTTTAGGCTCAATTTTAGATAATTGTTATTGTATTTATCACACCCGTTGTTGATCTAGTGCAAGGAGGGCGAACCTATGACACGCGTGCCACAGCCGGCACGCGACTGAAATATTACTTCCTTTATCAAACCAGCTAAGCCAAATACACTGTCGGGTTTCATTGGAGTGTTGGCGCTTTGCTTTTTTTTTAATAAAAAAAAACTTGGTTTTTGTAGAATTTTGGGCACGCGGCCCCAAAAATATTCGCCATCACTGATCTTAAGAATAAAGAACTAAATAACGTTATAAATGATCTTTTAGAAAAAAAAGTATTACTCGTATATTATTTGTTTTTAATGTTTGTGTTTTTTTTAAAAAAGAAATATATTGTGCCTCTCGAGAAAGGTTGAATCATATGTTTAACGGTAGTGGCCCGAAAACTATTCAGAGGGAGGGACGCATCAGTGGGTCATGAAACTTCAAAGATCCGTAACTAAAAAAAGGTCAGCCCAATTCAAAGCAAAAACATGTTCAATTTAACATACAGTTATTGGTTGTTGTTTTTTCTTGCAATATGATGCAGGGTTCCACCGCCCGCGCATAACCACGTAGCAGTCCGCAGTTTGACAACCCTTGCGCTAATTTGTCTAAATATAAATGTTAGTGGGGCAAAATAAACCGTTCTGAGAATGGAATTTAAAAATAAGAAAAACCCGTAAAAAAACCAAGTTTTTTACTATAAATCCTTTATGTACGAGAAGTAACTAAAAGAATGTTCATTATAATACGCAGCGCAAGACCATACAAAAATACACAATTGTAGTTGTGTCGTAAAACATGTTTAATATAATGCGCACCGATCAGGAATTGGTTTATAAAAAGTGTTGTCAGTAAAATACGCACCTTATTGCGCGACAGAAAGGTTGTTCAATATAATACGCACCGCGACGCTCTATCTAAAAAAATAGCATGATACATAGGAATAAATAAAATAATCTAAAAAATCAATAATTTAATTACGGTACATGCGATCGATCTGAAATTTTGATACATTGTTTTTATCATCGGTACGAAACTGCCTGCAAAATTTCAGATCGCTATCTTGCGAGCAAGTGAGTTAAAAATCGATCAAAAGTTTTGGCGACAAGGTCGGTCGGTCGGCCGCAGACACCACGAGTTAATATAAAGGATTTAAGAATTACAAATATAAGGTGTCAATAGCTTTGGAATAGTTGTAATGTAGTCTTTTGGGGTCTACATTTTGCGCACCGGAGTTTTTATACCGGGATTATCCAATTTTGCTGTTATTAAATAATCTGATTTTAAAGAGATGTACCTGTCGTGTACAACAATATAAAAACAATATACAACAATGTGCAAGAAAGCAAACCTTTTAGTGACAAAAGTTAACTCAACTGGAAGCGCTTGGCAATGAAGAGACAGACATTTGGTATTGAGAAAGAATGAAAGAGACAGGGAAGAGATTACGCAGATTAACAAGCATCACTGCTAAAGAAGATATAAATGAGACATGTATAAATATGGAGAGTAAAATGTTGACCGAAAGAATGGAAAAAACAAAAGAATCCGAAGTCATGTAGACGGAAGTACTGAAGGTGACTAATATTCCCTTTGAACTGTGCACCTGCGTGGCAGCGCAGATATCTGACCGACAGCCCTCAGCAGTTTAGTTTTACCGGGCATCAAATTTTGATGAGAATAATAGGATTTATGTGATTGTGGGTGTAAATAATTTCACACAAAAAAACATTAACAAAATTAAATAAAAAAATAAAATAAAATACAATTTTAAAAAACTGATACTGTGCAACTTTGCACATACTGTGCAACTTTGCACATGAGTTTCTTAATATTCACATGGTCCAACAAACCTTAGAGGGAACATTGACAGTGACTATAATAGCTTTATCGGAGACTGGCGTAGAGATATAGAGAATATATATAATAACCCCGAAAAATGGAGAGAGAGAAAGAGAGAGAGAATAAGAGGAGGTATCTGACGAGAGACACCGAGTGATGGAGACAACGTAATGAACTTGAGAGAGTCAATAGCCCAGAGAATTGGTTGAAGAGATTGTCCAGGAGCCCTGGATCAAAACTGGTGAAATTATGAGGAATGATACAAGAGATCAACTGAGATTACAAAACGTGAGCCGAGGCGAGTCATCGAGATCAAATAACGCGCGATTTACTACTGAGCACGAGAGGTAGAGAGGATGCGAGGAGGTGCAGAGATATGAAACTGAAAGGGAATGGTTGCTGACTTAGATGGAAGATTAAATAGATTGGATAAAAAATGGATTGATGAATGAACACGGGCATTGGCTAAGAAGGACTGATTTATTAAGAAGGAAAACATAATATTGGGAAGATTGGATGGTGGATATAATGATGAATACATTTTGATGGGGGTCAAAGTGATCAATGGACACAATTTGGGTGAGACTGCAATCAGGCTTGTAGATTAGTAGATGGATAACATGTAAACAGGGTATGAATGAGCCTGACAGGGCGTAAGAAAACTGTGAACGTTTCGGCAAAGAGCCTTCTAAGAAAGGTCTTTTCGGAAAAGTTCGCTGTTTTGTTACGTCCTGTCAGGCTCACTCATACCCTGTTTCAATGGATAAAAGAATGAGTTGAAGATTCTCAATGTGTTCATGGGAGAAACAGCAACACGTGATTGTGATACATTGTAAGACTTGATTGGAGCTAATGAACTGCGTGGAGGATACATTAATGTGTTGAAAGTACCGCTTGCTGGATACATAAATTACTGTGTTTTTTTGAACCGATTAGAGGATACATTAATGTGTTGAAAGTACCGCTTGCTGGATACATACATTACTGTGTTTTTAGTGAACCGCTTAGAGGATACATTAATGTGTTGAAAGTACCGCTTGCTGGATACATACATTACTGTGTTTTTAGTGAACCGCTTGGAGGATACATTAATGTGTTGAAAGTACCGCTTGCTGGATACATACATTACTGTGTTTTTAGTGAACCGCTTGGAGGATACATTAATGTGTTGAAAGTACCGCTTGCTGGATACATACATTACTGTGTTTTTAGTGAACCGCTTGGAGGATACATTAATGTGTTGAAAGTACCGCTTGCTGGATACATACATTACTGTGTTTTTAGTGAACCGCTTGGAGGATACATTAAAATGTGTATTATGAATTGTTAGGTGGATAAGCTGATTCATGAATAATAAATTGAAGAATCTATAAATATATCTGTGATATTGAGCTAGTTTATAGAAACATTTTGTGTGCGGATACATGGTTACAAGACACTTATTGATGTATTCTTTTTTTTTACTATGGCCTCATTATTTTATATTTATTTCGATCATATTCCACATGGATGTCTAGAGTTTAAAAATCCACAATAGGTTGGTTGCACGTTTATTTAAAGAAACGTTATAGTAAATTTCCCAGAAATGACACATATCTACAATTAAGTGTTGGAGTTTTGGGTGAAATCGGTCTTTCAGAAATATGAGGTTGTGTGGGAAATGAGAGGGTGAATATGATAAGACAATGAGTAACGCCTTCTTATCTCACTGGAGAAGAGTGGCTTTAATTAGTTTTAGTTCCTTTAGGCGAAGACCCTGTTTTTCTAAAACTGATGTTCTCTATTATACAAGCTAAATGTGGCAGTTTGTACATGTTCGATTCTGTGTGTTTTCATTGATAAGTTAAAATCACGAAAACCACAACAACAACAAAATTTATTAACCCAATTTCCTTTAATTTCATAGACGAGTACGGGTATTAAGCTAGTACTAATAGTGAATCAGACTTACTAACCTTAGTATTTGTTGACATTAAACTCATCGGCGTTGATAGGGTTAGTCCCACCGCGGGTCCTGGCATACTCTCGACGCCAACTCCCAGATACTAACAAGTCTAGACTAGCTTCAAAATGTCTCTCCGCCACGTAGGTAAAAAAAACAAATGTGCTGCCAAGGGTTAAAACCAGCCTCCCCAACCCCGTACGTCTGTCTACGCCAGTGATTATAACAATTCATAACTAGTTGTTATTAGTAAAACATTCTTTTTTTATAAAAAAAAAGTATTTCTTCTTAAGTCTTCTCGAGTTGAACTGTGTCGCTGACCTATCATTCTGGAGACCTGAGCTTTGTTCCAGCGTGTATCTCGTTGACCATTGCATTCTGTAAAAAGCCGGTGACACCAAGTGCAGTCCACTCGACAACTCTCATTTCCGTCCCCACGGTTATTTGAATATAAAATAAATGTTTGATCCGACAAAATTATTTAGTGGAAGTTAATAAGCCATACACGTTTTGTTTCCAAGGAATTAAGCTGTTTTGCATTTCTTGATTCTTCGGCATAAACGCTTGAAAATTCTTTCTGTAAAGATTCATGAGAAGAAATGCAAAGATTGTATTTGGGGCCTGATTGTAGATTTTAATTCCTAAACAGTTTCTCGGAAACTAAATTACAATTTAATCCTCCCCCCCTTTTTTTCAGCCTTTCATTATATTTTACTTCCCTATATCAATTCATTTACTGAATTTATATATAGATGTAAGATTAGAAACAAAAATATTTTTTCTAACAAAACAAAATAATAATAAACAATCGGTTGAGAGGGTTTAATAATAATTTGATTGTTATTGTTAAACACTCTAACGTATATTAATTTATTATATAATCATTAGAGCATTGCATGTCAACACTTTTGGTGTCGTCAACTATTTCTATACGGTTGTGTGGGTGTTGCTCAGAGGGCGCCACACGTTTAGCCACACACAGGGTTGTTTTTTTTTCCTTTCTGAAGGGGTGTGAATAAAATCTTTTCACCCCCTTCGTGGCACTTACTCTAGTTACAGCCTTGTTCTCCGACATCCATTTCGAGCCCTGACTCACTGACGCGCCCCTATTTCTGTTGCGTGAAACACCCCGACCCCAGAGGCCTTGTCTTCAAACTGGTTTCATGTTATGCTTTGTTAAGTGGCAGAAGGTCAGACTCTCTACGCACCAAGGCGCTCGGGTACCTAGGCGCACGCTTCCGAGCCGCTTGCTCCCCGAGGTGCGGTCTTGCTAACTAGCACGGAGCCACCGGCCCGCGGTAACGGACCGTCCCTCAAGGCTCGGATCGATTTCAACCCGTAATTTTCAAGTCCACACATTTTCTTGGGGGGCCGAGGGAATGACACCATCAACCGCCCCTTGATGACTTAAGAAATTACTTCCCGACGTTTTTTCTCCCCTTTACGGCGACGTTTCATGCTATCAGATTTTCTCCCAATCTTTTCGCCGTAGTTGTAAAGTTTAAGGGAAAACAAATAAAAACCGCGTAGGGTTGCGGTGATTTCCCCAAAGATCACCGGCCATTAGCAGTAGCGACTCCAAGTTTTAGTGGGTGCTGTCCTGTTCCGTGTTGACATAGTTCATCGTTGACATAGGTCTTGTAAGACTTGCACGGTGTTGCCCGGGAGCAGATTGACTCGGCTGTCTCAAAGGCAGATCTTGATTTAGGGTTGACGTTGATGCGTGTTGCCGGAATTATCCGGCTTCTACAAAGCTGGCACTTTGCAATCCAGTGACGTATTTAGTAATTGGAATCATTGAGGCATAGGGCTATTTATAGCATGAAAATTAATGGCCACAGAATATAAAGCCACATAATTGTACAGGAAACTCCAATAACATACGTCATTATTCAATAAAAGAAATGTGTTTTGCTTTTTATTACAATTTTGTTTTAATACCGTGGTATATTTGGATGATTTTTTTTAACTTTTCATGGTCTTGATTGAAATAGTAAAACTTTTTAAAAATCATAATTTATAAGGCCCCCTCTTCCAAGCCCGTTATTTAAGGATGTTTAATTCAAGAGCCACTGAGAAAATTATATTTTTGCGATTTCTGATTTCAAAATATCTCTTAGTCAGTCGAGTCATTAATAACAGCATGATTATCTTTGGTCTATTATTGGTTAACGAGCAACAAAGCCCGTCCAAGGCCGTTCCGCCAGCCCTTCGGTGGCATTTTGCTGTAACCAACAGTCGGCATACATGTGCATCACGTCAAAAATACTATTCATTATAGTTAAAATAAATAACTCGTAAAAACAGAGCTTTTGACTATAAATCCGAACGCGCATAACTCAAAATAAAGTCTTGGAAAAAATACAGCACCAAAAATAACTCGTTTTGAACGTCCGCTTAAACGTGTTCAATATGATTGGCTGTAGGAGTCATATGTGTTTGAGGAACCAATCGCTATAGATGACCGGACAGAACGGACAGAAAATTGCCTTTTATTATATAGGATAATTATATCTTAAAAATAATTTTGGTTTATTATCAATAGTTTTTTAATAGTGTTATATTTATTAGAAGTTCGAAAATGAAAATAACTTCATAAAACTAAGCCATATACTTCATCCACCACTCTAATTATAATGCTTGGCCTCCGTTTATTTATGTCCAGCTCTCTCTCTCTTTCTCTCTCTATATATATATGTATACATTAGTTCGTTCTACTTTTTCTCTCTCTTCTTCCCCTCTCTCTCACCCATTTCTTCTCTCGTCTCTCTCTCCGCTCTATCCTCTCTCACTTTCCCCTATCTCCCTCCCCTCTCTCCCCCCTCTCTTCTGTCCTCTAACTCACTCTCATCTCTCTACCCTGTCTCCCCTCTCCCATTATCCTCTTTGTATATATTATATCTCCTCTCCCTCTCTAAGCTCTCTCATCTCTCCGCGCTCTCCTCTCTTGCTTTCTTCTAAATCCCTCTATCATTTCTCTCTCTTCTTTTGTTTTTCCTCTTTCTTCTCTTGCTTTCCCGTATCTCCTTCTCCTCTCTTTCTATTTACATATATATATTTACAGTATGACACAAAAAAACGGGAATTTTTTAACGATCAAATAAAACTAAGAGTTATTTTAAAAAATCACGTTTTATTCATAGTAATTGAAACCTTAAAATATGCCAGTTAAGAAAAATTTATTAAAACAAAAATTAATTTAGAAAACGAGAATTAATAAACATAATAAAAAATTATCATTAAAAATTACACTCTTTAGATGCCGTCCTCCTGTACTAGTGCATTCAAACAATTCCTTTTTTTTGGTCACCCTTTATAGATATATCCGGCATGCCGGATATCGGGATTTCCGCCACTATCCGGATTTGCCATAAACTTATGGCAGATCCAGAAAGGATTCGGATATCAATTGTGATTTGATTTACGAACTTAAAAATAAAATTTTTCATGTCTCACGACTTACATCTTATTCAGTCTTATAACTTTTAAACTCTAGTCTATTGTGAATATTGCAATTATACAATGTAAGTTGTAAGGGGACGCGGTGGTCGAGTGGCAGCGCACTGGACTGTCGTACCGATGGCCACGGGTTCGAATCCGTGTGAAGGCAAGGGTTTGTTCCCGGGGCCTAGGGCGCCCCTGAGTCACCCCGCTCCGAATGGGTACCTAACACTACATGTAGTTAGGCGGCTGGGTAATGCGTGGAACCCACAAAGCCGTGGCATGTGAATGCTTCATCACTTGCCAACAGATCATCTGTCATGGTCTGTGGACGCAACCATCTTCTGCATAGAAGGAGCGTCTATATAGATAAGATAAGTTAAGTAACTAATTAAGCTATCCATTAAATTATTAATATATAACAAAATAAACAAGTTAAAAGCGTTCATCATGAAATCATTCAAAGCCATGCAATATAGTAAAACAATCAATTTCAATACGAGGAAAAAAATATTAAGTCACAAAGTTACAAGTATAAATATTACTTTATTACACAAGATAACAAACTAAGTTAACTAGCAGCATATTAAACTTGAATCGTAGGAATAAAAGAACAGTTTTTATTATTGCTCAAGATCACGACTTCTTGAACACCACACTACACACTCAGTACAAAACTGTTCGCTTGGTACACACTACACAGTTCGTTGAACTTCGTTTCAGTTCGCTCATTCAATTCATTGTCAAATGTTCATCGTTGTCATTGTAGATAGCAGATACTCTCCATATGTTGGATAATAAATATTTTAATAAATAGTATTAAATACTAAATAGAAAGTAGTTAAGTACACCCCCTTAGCTCTTACACTTAAATGTGGAGATATCCGGATCCTGAATACGGATCCGGCAAATATTAGGGCCAAACTATTCGGATCCGGCAAATAGTAAAAAAATCATATCCGGCCACCCCTTATATATATATATATATATATATCTATATCTATATATATATATGTATATATATTATATATGTATATAAATACACTCGATAATGTCACGTACTCGACCTCTTGACCCATACTACCACGCCTCTTCACCTCTACAACAACAATGTCACCCCTATTCACCCTCACCACCACGTCACACCCTCACCACCAGCCCACCCGACATGACACCATTGCCAGACTCCCAGTCTGTATTACCGTTATGTATTACCGCTGAGTGCCCCAACTACACCGACACACCCTCAACACTACGACACACCCTCACCACCACTTCACACCCTCACCACCATGACACAGCCACAACGCCTCCCTCACCACAGCCCACCCAAAATGACACCATTGCTAGACTCCCAGTAAGCCATGTATTCCCAATGCGAGTCCCCGGATCATACGTCATCCAGGCCTACGCTACCATTTGCAGTGACACGAAAAACTTGCCCCTTACGGGATTCGATTTGTTTCGTTAACGTCTAGGCGTAACTTTTGCAGCGTCTTCAGCATTCGACAACATTGGCTTTCGTGAAACCTGCTATAAACCTATACTTAAATAACTTATTTTTTTAAGATTTCATAATGCTTATACTTTTTTTAAATGTCGCTTTCCAGTAAGCCTTGTCATTACATGGCGAAAATCTATTAATAGAACTAACCTTAGCATTTTATAGGCCACATTGCATTACGATTACGATTTTAATCCGGGTATTCTAGGAAGACTCACCTCAACAAGTAATTGTTAATGTCTTGTTAATTTGGGTCAGATTAGTAGTTGTCTTGACCAAAAACAAAATCTTTTTTAAAAACTTTATAAAACTAAACATTTCTACTAAGTATTGAATATGGATGATGAAAAACATGTTTTTACCCAAATCTTGTCTAAAAATTCATAATATTACCAAATGTAATAGATGTATTTCTTTTTACTAGGGGTGTAACGTATTTCGGCTCCATCTCCAGCAAGTCCGGAATCCGGACATTTTTACAAATCCGGCTCCGGCTTCGGCTGCGGCAGGATTTCACCTTATAAATCCAGCTGGCGGGTAGATCCCTAATTATATATATATAATCATAATGGATCCGGCCATTTTAAAAAATCTGGCTCCGGCTCCGGCCAGAATTCACTTCATAAATCTGGCTCCGGCCGGATTTCACAAATTTGAATCCGGTACACCCTTACTTTTTACGGGTCTGAAACATGGAAAATCCTCTTCTGGCGTTGACTAAAGATCTATTCTAATGTTATGTTCAATGGCAATCACACCAAGAATTGTCTACAATCAATTGTTCTATGACGCGAGTGATTGGGAGATCTGATCTGGGTTTGGCTTTTTACAATATTTGGATGCCAATCGATTGATAATGTTCCTGAAGGCGATCGTTAACAGAAAGAGGTGTATTTTGTAATGAAGTGGGGGGGGGGTGAAGTTGTCAAGCAAATACATAATGGACAAAACGAACGAAATCAAATCAATTCAAAGATAAATGAGGTACTAAACCTTTAGGACTTTCACATCACTGAAGCACTGAAACAGTAAATAAAATTTATAAGCGATTTTAAATCACTCTCTTTAAAGTACATTCAGTTGGAAAGACTTTCTATGATGTGCGTACATTATCTAAGCACTTTATATAAATTATATAAATTAACGTGCATAACTGTAATATATTCAATAAGGTACGGCCAGCCGTTTGTGTATATGAAGTTATATTTCTTTGTCTAATTGGATTGGCCTATTGGTAAATTAAGCATTCCAGCAACGATTTCAAGTTATATGAAGTAATTAAGCAATGACCCGGCAGTAAATGAAGTACTGAAAATAAACAAGCAATAATTTATGAAATATTGTAGCAATAACAAGACTAGGTATGAATTACTGTATAAGAGGTCATGATGGTATATAAAGTAATTGTATAGGATCCCGCTGTAAAAGAAGTACTGTATAAAGGACCTGGCCATTAATGAAGTACTCTACGAAATAAATAGCCGTTAAAGAAGTACTGTATAAATGACCTGGACGTTAATAGATTACTGTATAAAAAACCTGGCAGTTTATGAAGTACTGAATAAAGGACATTGAGTTAATGAAGTACTGTATAAAAGACATAGCGGTTTCTGAAGGTTCTCCATCAGCAGGCAACACTCAAATGACCAAGCTAATATCCAGGCTCTAAACGGCCCGATCCCTAAATCCACAAGGGGCGGTCTGAGGGATTGACTGTTCCTGTTTCGTTCTCGATCCTCCCAGTACCTTTAAGCATTTAACTAGTGATGGATACCAGAAACAAACAAGGTTTTTTCTATACATTACAATCTAAAACAGAGAGGACGCTATACTCGGTGGGATTCAATTTCAATGGGAAATATAAAAAAAAACACCTTAAAAACATAACGTTTTTTAATTTAAATCCTTTATTTATGAGACATAACTAAAAGTATGTTCATTATCAATATACATAATTCCCGTTGTCTGTATTATTGTAATTGTAATGTAATGTAATGTGGTTAGGTGGCGCTGCGATATGGATGTAATGCTGTTAGGTGGCGCTGCGATTGATTTTGTTTTATATTGCTGCACCAAAAATAACACTTTTCGAACGTTCCGCATAAAATTGTTCAATATGATAATAAATGAATCAAATAAAAATAAATAAAATAAATGAAAGTTCTGTATTACGTTATTTTTTAATCTGATGTGTATTTATTTTGAAAACTTCCGTCATTTTTGACAGGTGATGCACTAGTAAAATTATAATACGCATCGCACGACAATACAAAAATCCAAAATTTTCCTCATGTCTCATATATAAGGGATTTATAGTAAACAAACTACTACAGTCTGCCTGCTAAATTTCAGCTCGATTTGTTATAAAAACATGTTTAATATAATGCGCACCACGTGACATATTAGCATAGACATTTACAGATCGGTAATATATTTTTTTTAAGTATCGTCAATATAATTAATACGCACCGCACCGCGCGACAGGAAAATATTAAAAAGGTTGTTCAATATAATACGCATCGTGACACTCAAGCACATAAAAATTAAAAAAGCTAACTGGAAATAAATAGAGATAATCTAAAAATTCATTAATTTAATTACAGTACAGTCAATTGATCTGAAATTTTAATAGATCATTTTTATGGTAGCCATGAGACTGACTGCAAAATTTCAGCTCGCTAGCTTACGGGGAAGTGGGTTTAAATCGATCCAAAGTTTTTTCGACAAGCAAGCAAGCAAACAATCAATCAAGCAGACGACACGAGTTAATATAAAGGATTTTTAAAAATTAGATTACATCGTACATATTAGTTTTCATTGATTAAATAAATATATCCATTAACAAAGACATGCACAATTTTATCATTAGAACAATGACGAATTAAGTATTTCTTCAGTGTATTATTACAATTACGTAATACGAGTTGGTTGCATCTGGGATAGCATTCGGGTACGTTTTTTCAAACAATCGGGAACAACATGATTAATTCCGAAATCTGTCTACAAACTACAACTCCATCGCTAACATAAGAAAATAAATTCGTAGTTACATTGTTATCCTTAATATCTCAATGTGTATGTCCATTTTGGAGATGAATCATACGAGTATTGTGTTCAACGATAGGATTAATGGCAGTGGGTCTTGAGGGTTAAATTTCATGGCATTTCATCCTTCCAAACATTTGCAAGTGTTCAAATTAAAATTACTACCGCCTCCATCTTCCTTTGTTCACATTGCCATCTAAATCCTTTATTTACTACCACCTTTATCTTCTGCTGTTCACATTGCCATCTAAATCCCTTATTTACTACCGCCTTCATCCTCTGTTGTTCACATTACCATCTAAATCCTAACATTACCACCACCTCCATCTTCTGTTGTTCACATTACCCCCTGACTGCCAGACCTCATCTACCCCACACAAAGATCCGCGCAATCACGTGACCCAGCGCTCACGGCTCACACCCACAACAAAACCCGCAGACCGCGCCGCCCTCTCAAATATCACACGACTGCTGCCCAATGCCACCAGCCCAGCGTTTCGAAACTCTTTCACACCCAGCATCATTCTGGGGTTCAAACAAAGGTTTTACGTCACCCTTGTCAACACCCCCCCCCCAACCCTTACGAAACTATGAACAAACCAAGAAGCCTCAAGCTTGACGTTAGGAAAGTTCTATTTTTAGCAACCCCCCCCCCGCAACGATTTGAAAACAAAACTGGCCAACTTTAAAAATAGGAGTTGTCTAAAGAACATGACCTGTTATTGAAAACGTAAATGCAGCTCCCGTCACATCAACTCTATTACCCCCACCCCCGACCCGACCCACAGGCAATTTTGTCTTCTTCACCTTATCTTTAAATTGCGCAACGTGTTTGGAAACACTGGCCAGACACCCCCACCCCACCGACCCACTGATTTCCTATTTACATGAAACCCACCCGGTAGACCGATAAACCTCCGTCTGCCCTACACTTGTCTCAGTTTACAGCCGCATATTTACGGACGTTTTTCTTTTTTCTTAATAGTCTGTTTTGTTTGTATGTGTCTTTGGTTTCTTATTTTTATATTTTTATTTTTTTATGTTTCTTTTTTTTGGTTTTGCATTTGATGATCAATGTCTTTAAAATAAGAAAATAAATATATATTCGTCCATTATAGTTATAGTGCAATTTAAACGAAAAAAATATCTAATTTTTCACATATAAATATTGATTAGACATTTATCAAAGTAGATTTTGTAAAATTTATTCTTTTACACCAATTTATTTGTTTTAATGAATCTCTTTTCCAATGGATTTGTGGATTTAAATTCTTTTATTATAGAGTGTTTGAGTTATCTATATTATTATACTATTACGTACTAAACGTGCTTAGGTTATTTATAAAACGTTTGAAAGAATCAGTGACAAGTCATTGAGACGGGTAATTATTTTGTAGTTAATTAAGAGTTGAACCCTTGATTTTGTTTTTAATGGATAACGTAAAGGGCCGTCCATAAAGTACGTCACGCTCCAGAGGGAGGAGGGGGGAGGGGGTGTAAGAAAGTGTGACAGTTTGTGACAGAGGGAGGGGGATGTCCGGCCATGTGTGACGTCACGCTGTTTTATATTAAATTTTGATTATTTTGTTATTAAAAACAACATTTTTGTTCGAAAGTGTCACGTACTTTCGGGTTCCGAGATGTGTGACAGTTTATGACAAGGGGGAGGGGGGAGTTAAAAATGGTCAAAAATAGCGTGACGTACTTTATGGACGGCCCCTAATCAATTTTATTGTGCATGTATTGCTGTTTGCCAAAAATAATGACAAAAATGTTGTGCGAAATTGATAAAATAAGTGTTCCTCCGAAAAGAATTTCAACTGTTCTAACAGTGAGTGAAGTTTTTCTGAAATTATTAGAATCACTCTGAAGTAGTTAACATTTTCCTGAATTGTTAAAATTTTGTAAAATTGTTGAAATTTATCCATCATTGTTCAAATTTCCTTAAAGTAGTTATAATTTCACCTAAGTAATTCAAATTTTCCTCCTTATGTGTTCAAATTTACCCTAAGTTGTTCAAATTTCCTTTAAGTAGTTCAAAATTCACTGAAGTAGCTCAAGTAAAATGACTAAATGGCTGCTCCGCATAACTTCAGACTTTTACAACTCTAAAATTTTAGCCTGAGAGCTGGGGAAGTTCTGGTTGCCGCCATCGAAATACAATAACGTCATTTAAGTTAACCAACAGAACATTTGAACACGTTAACGCGTGGGCTGTGCTGTTGCATGTCGCGAGGCCCAGCTGTTATAATAAAGATGATTTAATCAACGAAATGTGAGTTTTCACAACTGCCTGGCATCACGGAATGTCTTCTCCAATCGATTGCCAGCGTGAAAAGTTCAAGGAAGTTAACCACAGCCCTTCATGAATGTCTTTAAAATTTAAAAAAAAGAAGTAATTAAAAAAAAATCTTTGGAAAGATTTGGAGAAAAAAAAAGGGGGGGGGGAAGGGCTCATGTGTTTTCGATAACAGTAAAAGCTTGAAGGTTTTGGACATTTAAATTTGTTAAATAGGCGTACCCTTCAATTGTTAATAATTAAAAGTTCGTATTAATTACTGAATAAATAAACATATCCCTTCTCTGTCATACGCCAGACAATAACATTTAATTAGCCAACAACACACATATATATAATATATATGTATATATTAATATATGTATATAATAATAAACATGACCGTAAACTGTAAACTACACCAGTGCTTCTTCCATTGCACCATGGACCGGTGAACTATTTTGCCTGTAATGACGTGGTAGCGAAATGTCCTTTCTTGTTAACACCTGCGGACCGGCATCGGATGACCCACGGACCGGCACCGGTCCGCGGACCACCACTTTGAGAAGCACTGAACTACACAATAACGTATGTCAACGATGCTTGGTGATAAATACTAAAAGAATTCAAAAACTGGTTCCCTGGTATAGACAGGTGGTTCTCATGGTTTGCAGGTTTACATGCGGTACAGTCTCTAACTGGACGAGTTGACACCTCGCGCCGTCTTTGCTTACCCCTGCTTACTGTTGGTGTTACTCAACGGAGCTACCCTAGTCTGAAGTACCTTTGATATTTGCCTTCTGGATGTTCTCCTGTCGCTCTGCTACAATTTAATAGCATTCTGACGGATTGGTGCGCTACTGATTCATATACTGTGACACTGGCCCACACTGGCTGCCATCGCTTTTACCGTAATAGTAAAAACTAAAAACATAAATTATCTAACTAATAATAAAAATAAGAAACTATTGAATTAGAATTGAAATATAACAAAATATGAATATATCAATTCTACTACTAACTAATTACAAATGTCTATCACAATAGACCCTTCAATCTGTACCCATCAGGCTCCCTTATTTCTACCATCTTCTACTTCTGGCGTGAGTTAGAGGAAGAATGCCTTTCAACTCCGTTATTTATATGGTTACCATATGACGCTGACCCCCAAGCCAGGCTGCCTTAACCTTGTTTTTTGTTTGAATCCCGTATGGTCCAAGGCCCCCGTCGGTGCTTAAGAATAGATCTAGAATGAGAGTCAATGCACACGTGATTTGAGAGCCTGTAGCAAGCGTGACCATTTAGCCAGGGAACGTGACCAGTTAGACAGCGTGCGTGACCAGTTAGCCAGGGTGCGTGACCAGTTAGCCAGGGTGCGTGATGAGTCAGCAGGCTTCAACAATATTTGATACTGCACTTTTAATTTTTGTTTCTAAAGTTGTTTCACGTTATTCTCTTTTTATCTTATACTAGCAAAATACCCGCGTTTTGTAGCGGAAAATTGGGATTTCAATATATATGTATATATCTCTATACATATAAGACGCATTTGTTGTCTGTCTGTCGTCTGTCCGTCTGGATGTTCCCTATTAACTCAAGATCCAGACAACCAAATAACGTGAAATTTGGTACACGTACACAAAAGTATACCGGAAAGGTTATTAAACAGGTTTCGTTCCATATATATAAGATACTGGGGGCCGGGGGTCCAAAATGTAGTTTTTCCCTTATATGAGCTATATAAAATAAAAATTATTGAAAATTAAGACGTAAAATAATGACACAAAATAATAAACATTTTGGTGTCGAGATTAACAAGAAGGCGACTATCGCTATAAAAATAATTGTTTTGTTGTTGTTGCTTTGTTGTTGTTGCTGTTGTTGTAGTTGTTGTTTTGTTTTTTGTTGTTGTTTTTGTTATTGTTTTGTTTTTGTTTTTGTTGTTGTTGCTGTTGTTGTTGTTGTCCACACCCCTTGCCCTGCGACGACAATGTCCTTCATGTTGTAGTTGCTTTGTTGTTGTTGCTGTTGTTGTTGTAGTTGATGTGTTGTTGTTGTTGCTTTGTTGTTGTTGTAGTTGTTGGTTTGTTGTTTTTGTTGTTTTTGTTGTTGTTTTGTTTTTGTTGTTTTGTTGTTGTTTTTGTTGTTGTTTTTTGTTTTTGTTGCTGTTGTTGTTAAACCCTTGAAAAAGCCGGGTACTTGCCCCTAGTTATATAAATATATAATATATATATATATATATACTAGAAAAATACCCACACACTGTAGCGGGAGTGTGCTGACCCTTTATCCAAGTATTAGTTGCTGGTTATTACAATTTTTATTTGCCAAGTTAAATTTCAGATTCATCTATTTAGTTAAAATCTTATGAGAAACAGAGATATGCCATTTTACCGCGTGAGTTGTTTTCACTTAATGCAGTGCCTTTTAATAGAACCTTACTATTTAAAAGATATGATCTATTAAATAATGATTCTTGCCGATCATAATAACTAAATTTACAATTTCATTCCCACTTGTACAAAATTAACATAACTTATAGGTTTTCCGAAAGAGCTTGACCACCCTCGTCACTCAAAAATTTAATATATAATTACGTATCACAATTGTAAGTTATATAATATTTGTAACCACGTCTATGAGATAAAGAACATGTGGCAATATCCCTTTAAAAGGCAAAAGCTAAGTGACTCATAGCGCAAATAAACAAAATTATAAATGTGCTTTCTAAAATACCATTTTAAAAAAAACGGTCGTATTAGAATGATATAAAAAAAAATGTGCACACCATATTTAGACATATAGAAAGCTGGCCGCATAAAATAAAGTCTTGTTATAAAGTAAATGTACTGGACCAACATAACTCCTCCTTTTGACGTATTCAAAACGGTTGTAACAGGGAAAGTAATATTAAACATTTTTTATGTCTCTATATTTTACGATTTATATTTGTGGTTTATAAGCAATGTGTATAATTTCAAAAAGGAATCTTTTTTTTTGTTCCCTATTTCGGATAAGGCATCATATTTTGTAAATTATATTCAATGCACACACACACACACCAGATTTTATATCTGAAAAATAAAATAAAAATGAAAAAAAAAGATTCAACCGTCTGTTAATAAGGGCATCTTAAAAATGATTAAAAGGCAATTTTAGAAATGGCCTATGCTATTCTGCATACAAAGGAATGAACATAAAAACATATTCAATTCGCAATTCATATTAATTAAGCGTTTTCATGATCACTTCATTAAATTTAGTCAACTTTTGTTAATACGTTCGGTAGCGAAAGTTTATAATGTATAGTGTATATAAAGATTAAGTAAACAGTTTTAAAGTGTAAGTTTATTTGACATAGGCCATCACTTTCAACATAAAATAAACTCGCTACATCTATGGTTTTTAATTAAATGTCGAGTTATGAATTAAATTTTAAAAAATCCCAATTTTATTCATTGCATGTAAAATATTAATACAATGCATCGTGAAAATAATTGAAATAAAATAATTTAAACGCATATGTAATATATAAAGCTCAGTTGAAATTTTTATGTTTTTTGTTTTTGTTTGTATCCATTAAAAAAAGGCCACTGCTTTGTTGACATTTTTCCAAAAGATCTCTGCCACTGTCGTCACTAAAAAAGCTCTTATATATTTACGACAATGCATCGTAACACAATTGTAATTAATACAATATTTGCAACAGCGTCTATGAGATAAACATAATAAAGATAAATAAAGAAATTAGGCTATATTCCTAATTTTAAAAAAACAAAACAAAACAAAATCAATTTTATGTTAAAAACGCATGTGAAACCATGACAATAATCGATTTTAAAAATGGCCTATGTTAATCCATCATCAAAGGAATGAACATAACATATTCAATTCGCAATACAAAATAATTAAGCGTTTTCAGGATCACTTTATTTAATTTAATCTACTTATGTTAATAGGTCCGGTAGCCTAAAGTTTAAATAGATATAAGTGTATAGATTATGTAAAAGACAATAGCTTATGTAAAATACAAACAAAATATAAATGTTATATTAATAGGACACAGCTAAATTTAAGATGCCTACACGAAAATGTGCGCACAGTAATCAGGCGATAAAAGATTTTAAAACGCGCACCGCTAAAAATGAAGCCTTGAAAAAAATACTGACACAATTATTACATAAATAGTTTTTTTTTAATTAAATGTCGAGTTATGGAACAGAAAATAATTAAAACAAATTCGCAATTAAATTTAAACGTGTAAACAATTAAATCCAATGCATCGTGTGGCAGTTGTAATTAAATATGTTTACGTGTCTATCTAATATATAGAAAGTAACAGTAAAGAAAATGACAATTCTTTGTACTACACAGCTCAAATTATGAAGCGTACACGAAAATGTGCGCACCGTAATTAGACATTATAATATTTTTTCAAATGCGCACGGCTGAAAATAAAGTATTGGGGGGGGGAGGGGAAAAAAACGTCACCAAAAGTAACTCGCTTTGAACGGCATTTGAACGTCCGCGTAAATTTGTTCAATACAGAAATGAGGTTAAATTTTTTATTCTTTGTCTCTGCATTTTCTGATTATTTAATTTACGGCATTCGGGCAAAAGGGACAATTACAAAAAGTAACTTAAAACCACCTTCAGGGTAAAAGGAACCGTCCTGCCAAATTTGGTCCCCGTCCGTCATTTGGTTTTTCCGTGACTGTCTAACAGAAAGTCGAAAAGTGAAACATACAAACATACAAACATACAAAGATACAAACACCAACTGAGCTTAATATATTAGATATATATATATATATATACTAGTAGACCCGTCGTGCGTTGCAACGATCAAAGTAAAAAGGAATAAATTTAAAGAAAACAATGAGTGGTATGTTTAAAAATAATCCTGAAGAAATCTTCGTGGAAGTGTGAAAAAAAAATCCAAGTTTCATAGCAAACGGATAAATAAATTAATCATTAAATAGCGTACAAAAGAAGAAACGATATTAAGGGCCCCGGCCCCAAAATGAGTGATATTATAGTTTTTTTTATTGCCATTGTACTCATTTCTTAAACGTTTAAGATTTTATTCACTATTCAGTCATTACCAATCTTGACAAATAAGGACACATAACATGTGGCACTATCCCTTTAAAAGGCAAAAGCTAATTGGCTCATAGCGCAAATAAACAAAATTATAAATGTACTTTCTAAAATACTATTTTAAAAAAAAACGGTCGTATTAAAATGATATTAAAAAATGTGCACACCATATTTAGACATATATAAAGCTGACCGCATAAAATAAAGTCTTGTTATAAAGTAGATGTACTGGACCAAAATAACTCTTCATTTTGATGTATTCATAATTGTCTAAACAGGGAAATAATATTTAACATTTTTATGTCTCTATATTTTACGATTTATATTTACGGTTTATAAGCAATGTGTATAATTTCAAAAAAGAATCTTTTTTTTGTGTTCCCTATTTCGGATAAGCATCATATTTTGTAAATTATATTCAATGCACACACACACACCAGATTTTATATCTGAAAAATAAAATACATTTTAAAAAAAAAGATTCAACCGTCTGTTCATAAGTGCATCTTAAAAATGATTAAAAGGAAATTTTAGAAATGGCCTATGCTATTCTGAATACAAAGTAATGAACATAAAAACATATTCAATTCGCAATTCATATTAATTAAGCGTTTTCAGGATCACTTCATTAAATTTAGTCAACTTTTGTTAATACGTTCGGTAGCGAAAGTTTATAATGTATAGTGTATATAAAGCTTAAGTAAACAGTTTTAAAGTGTACGTTTATTTGACATAGGCCATCACTTTCAACATAAAATAAACTCGCTACATCTATGGTTTTTAATTAAATGTCGAGTTATGAATTAAATTTTAAAAAATCCCAATTTTATTCATTGCATGTAAAATATTAATACAATGCATCGTGAAAATAATTGAAATAAAATAATTTAAACGCATATCTAATATATAAAGCTCAGTTGATATTTTTATGTTTGTTTGTTTGTATCCATTAAAAAAAGGCCACTGCTTTGTTGACATTTTTCCAAAAGATCTCTGGAAAAAGCTCTTATATATTTACGACACTGCAATCGTAACACAATTGTAATTAATACAATATTTGCAACAGCGTCTATAAGATAAAGATAATAAAGATAAATAAAGAAATTCCTAATTTTAAAAAAACAAACAAAACAAATCAATTTTATGTTAAAAATGCATGTGAAACCATCACAATAATCGATTTTAAAAATGGCCTATGTTAATCCATCATCAAAGGAATGAACATAGCATATTCAATTCGCAATACAAAATAATTAAGCGTTTTCAGGATCATTTTATTTAGTTTAATCTACTTATGTTAATAAGTCCGGTAGCCTAAGTTTAAATAGTATAAGTGTATAGGTTATGTAAAAGACGACAGATTATGTAAAAGACAAACAAAATATAAATGTTATATTAATAGGACACAGCTAAATTTAAGATGCGTACACGAAAATGTGCGCACAGCAATCAGGCGATAAAAGATTTTAAAACGTGCACCGCTAAAAATGAAGCCTTGAAAAAAATATTACATAAATAGGTTTTTCATTAAATATCGAGTTATGGAACAGAAAATAATTAAAACAAATTCGCAATGAAATTTAAACGTGTAAACAATTAAATCTAATGCATCGTGTGGCAGTTGTAATTAAATATGTTTACGTGTCTATCTAATATATAGAAAGTAACAGTAAAGAAAATGACAATTCTTTGTACTACACAGCTCAAATTATGAAGCGTACACGAAAATGTGCGCACCGTAATTAGACATTATAATATTTTTTCAAATGCGCACGGCTGAAAATAAAGTATTGGCATTAGGGAAAAAAAACGTCACCAAAAGTAACTCGCTTTGAACGGCATTTGAACGTCCGCGTAAATTTGTTCAATACAGAAATGAGGTTAAATTTTTTATTCTTTGTCTCTGCATTTTCTGATTATTTAATTTACGTCATTCGGGCAAAAGGGACAATTACAAAAACTAACTTAAAACCACCTTCAGGGTAAAAGGAACCGTCCTGCCAAATTTGGTCCCCGTCCGTCATTTGGTTTTTCCGTGATTGTCTAACAGAAAGTCGAAAAGTGAAACATACAAACATACAAACATACAAACATACAAACATACAAACATACAAACATACAAACATTTGAGCTTTATATATTAGATATATATATATATATATATATATATATATATATATATATATATATATATATATATATATATAATATATATATATATAGGTAAGATAGTAGCTGACGCTTAAACTATTAATATATATATATAGAAAAAATGACATCTAGTGGGCCCCAGGCCCATTAGGTGCAAGGTGTAAATGTTAAAAAAAAACTTTAATTTAAATTCAGTTTCATCGTAGATATATATCTCAAGATCGTTAAAAAATGAAGTGGGAAATAATATCTGATATTTATACGAAACAAGACATTTGGGGCCCCCAGCTCCGATGAAATAGACATAGGAGTTCAGAGTTCAGTGCCTATAGTATTTATTATGCTCTATTAAGTTTTTGTTTACAAAGTTTGGTTCCATCCATTTACTCAGTAGCTAACGCATTAACTAATTTTTATATTGCTCATATTATCCACACAAAAAAACGACATTAAGGGCCCCCGGGCCCATTCGTTGCAGGATGTTAAGTTCGAAACACATATTCATTAGAATCAATTTCATAATGCATAATTTTACTTATATTTCTCAAGATCGTTAAAAATTGACTTTTTAAAAAAAGTTTACTAAAAAAGAAATTTAGGGAACGGAAATAATGAAATCAGTGCCCTATAATAATATAATATAGATTCTTAAGTTTGTAAATACTAAGATCCGTTAATATATCTTAATTTTCTCAGTATCTTACACTTAAACTAATTTATAAGGGGAAAAAAGCCGAAATTTAGGGGAACATTCAGTGCAAGCTTACAATTTCATAAAAGATGTTCATTTTAATTCAGTTTCATCATGGATATATTTCTCAACATCGTTAAAAAGTGAATGGGTCAAACATATTAAACATATACGAAAAAAAGACATTTGGGGCATTTGACATTAGAAGTTCAGTGCCCTTAAGTATTTTAATATGGTCTACCAAGTTTTTGTATAGAAAGTTTGGTTAAGATCCATTCATTTACTAACGCTAGGTCTTAAACTAATTTTTAATATAGCTCATGTAAGCAAAAAATGACATTATGGGCCCCTGGTGCCCCATGAGTGTTAAATTGAGGGGGGAAAAGTTGCCAGTTACCATCCTGGGAGCGTACTTAACAGTCTCAAAAATGTTCATGACGATCGGATGAATGGTTTAGTCAGCTAAAAAGGACAAGCACACATACACACACACACACATATATATATATATCTATAGATAAATAAACACCTGCTCACAAAAAATAGCGCCGATAAACCATTAAGATAGAGATTGGGAGGAAAGCTTAGGTAAAACAACAACAAATAAGTTAAATCAATTTTTTTTAAACCGTAAAAAACTAGGTTTTTGACTATAAACCCTTTATGTACGAGACATAACTAAAAGAATTAAACAATATAATTTGCAATTGTCACGCAAGTAGTGTCTGTCAGTCAGTCCTAACGCTACTAATTTTAGAAAGCAGGGAAAACCAAATTACTGCACAAATGCATCAAAAGGTGTGCAAATTATAGATGCGCTGTAAAAAATATTATATGACGTCATTCTTTTCGCTGATATTTTAATTTTGGAAAAGGGATCAATGTAAAAAGAGGATTTGATGATAGTTAATTATAAAATAAAAAAACACGACCCCCTATTATAAAATACTTTGTGTACATTTAAGAAAGTTTAATATTTCGTATTTATCAAACAAGGACAAGTTAGTTGGGCTTTTGAAAATGTCGGCGCCGTAGGCGCCCTAAAAAAAGTGAATTTTTTCAAAATAAATAGATTTCAGCTGAAAACTTCCGTCATTTTTGACAGGTGATGCGTTAGTGTTCATTATAATACGCAGCGCCAAACAATCCAAAAATTCAAAATTGCGGTTGTGTCGTAAACATGTTTAATATAATGCGCACCGATCAGGAATATGTTTATAAAAAGTGTTGTCAATAAAATACACACCTTATTGCGCGACAGAAAGGTTGTTCAATATAATACGCACCGCGACGCTCTATCTCAAAAAATAGCATGATACATAGGAATAAATAAAATAATCTAAAAAATCAATAATTTAATTACGTACATGCGATGATCTGAAAATTTGATACATTAGTTTATGAAACCGGTACCAAAACATGCCTTCAAAAATTTTATCTCGCTAGCTTATGAGAAGTGGGTTAAAAATCGATCCAAAGTTTTGGCGACAAGCAAGGGCGCAAGCAAGCAAGCAGACACCACGAGTTAATATAAAGGATTTAATAAGGTCCGAGTGCTCAAAACCGGCGATAGATGTGCTGGGACTCTTTTCTGGAAACTCCACCGTGATCAGCTTCTCGGCTCAGCCAGCTGTTATGGCTTTTTCATCGAACAGAAGATGTGTTAGCACCCCACCTCGCCCAAACCCGAAAGCCCCACACCTATTATCGACATCGATTTCTGATTTATGGAATTGAATGTTGTGGAAATCGCCACGGACTTCCGGTTTTCAGCTCATGAAAGTTGCCGGTGAATGTCTGCTGGGGCCTGAGCCGCTCCACTCGGCGAGAAATGAGAGTACTTAAGCCATGAGCTTGACCAATCGTATTAGGACGTTACGGCGTGTCGGGCCCCGCATCAAACGATTTGCTGAGATGGATAACTCCGCATGTTCCAAATGTCGATCGTCCTTTTCCCTGTTTTTATATAGGAGTTATCTCGTTAGGCTGAAAGAATTAAACTTTGAACTCAAATGTAGAATGTTGGAGCAGCGGACTATACTCAACACACGACTTGTTCCGAACGTTTTTTTTTCACAGATGTAAAAGATATCGTTGTACAACTGATGTATTTTGATTGGGTTTTTTTCGGCTGTCATTTCTAATTACGAATTTTTAGATGAATTTATAATTTCAACATTTTTTACGGGTAACTTTTACGATAACTTCACCCACGTTTTTTGCAACAACTTCATCAAACTTGAAGTCTACGTCAAAGTTACAACTCTCTGTAATATTATGTTAGGATATGTACAAAAGATATGTTTAATCCATGATATTTCTAATTATGAGATACCCACAAGAGAGGTATGCACCGTTAGTACTGAGAATGAAATTAATGACGTAACTCTGGACCTCTAAGCATGTGTGACAGTGTGACACTGACTCCTTTTTTAAAATGTATGATAGGAATACAATAACGTAATAAAAAATCCCCCCCACCCGCACCGATATAAAAAAAAACAAGGGGGTGTAATGCATCAAATATAAAATATATCTTAAATTATTTAAAATCTAATCGCGTGTTTATTTATAAATTAAAAAGAAAAGTTAGCAATAAAACTTTACTTTCCAAATTTTTTTTAATTTTTAATTTTTTTTATTATTTTTTTTAAATAAAGAAATACATTTTAAAATTGATTCAATTTATCAATGTAATGAATGTGTGATACTGTTTTTCTATAAGCGCAGTGAGCCAAATGATGCCGGGGGTACAGCACTATATAGAAGTATCAAATGTTTATGATTATTATTCTTAAAATCCGTTCCATTGGTAATCTATGACAAAATCGTTACTGACTCCTAAATCCCTGAACACATTTAAGTGTCGGCGTACATGAGGTGGGCGATTTGCTGTTCTTGTAAAGTACATCCCGCCAGTGACACAATAATCAAATACATAACAAAATTTTCTTCATTTTTCCCCCCAATCAAAAGTAATAAATTTGAACTAGAGTCCACCAAGTCGGCGTGAGTGTACAAAACACTATATCACTGTATCGATCGACATGTAGTTCGATATTCTCTATATCTGGATACGACTCGTTCGGTGTACTTTGATCTGGCTACTCTGACGCAAGTTAAAAAGAGTAAATTTTATTCATCGATTCTCGTCCCCCTCCCCATATTTTCATGAATACAAAATTAGAAACACGTGCTTGTTTAATTAAAAAAATTACCCCACCACCTTTTTTTATTATGTCGACCGGAATTTCAATGTGTAAATAAATAAATTTTAATTAAAATAAATAAAAGCCTCATTAGGAAATTCAGAGTGATTTTTGGTTCCCGTTTTTTTCCTGTTAATTCCATATTAACATTGGTTGCTTTGTCTGTACCGTAAAAAAAGGTGTCGGGTAGCCAATTGTACCGCGAAAAGTTACCAGTAGCTGTTTGTACCGTGAAATCTGTCGTGTAGCCACTTGTACCGTGAATGGTGTCGTGTAGCCACTTGTACCGTGAATGTCGTTAAGTCACTTTGCGTCGTGAAAGGTGTCGTGTACAGGTACATTTTGCGATTTTCGTTCCAGGTGACACCTTTAGTTTGTTGATTCTTTGTTGCGTTATTTCGGGGGCCTCATTCTGTTCCATTACCGTCTTTCCCAGACCTGGGTATGAGAGTGGGGAGGGGGGGTGGGTGGTAGGGGTTAGTGATGAGGAGTCTAGCCTGGGGGCTTTCCTTTAGTGCGATCAGCGAACATCCATGTCTGGACGGTTTTCATCAATACGAGACTATACGTTTTCAGTGTACGGCGCGGTAAGGCTATCTCCGTGGATTCACTTCTGGCCTGGTGTTGAATACTTGAACACACAGCCATCCGGTCACGTGATTGACTCCAGTGTTTGAAATCGACAGTTGGACACTTGAACACGTGGACAAATAGTTCCCCGTTTGAGTTTTGTCGTATACACTGACTTTTAACAGATGCATACAGGAAAATGTGCATCGTAAAGGTTGGTTGGATGCTTACATGGAGCGGTGAACAGAGACAATGTTTTTTGTTGTTTTTTTAGTTCACCATGTCTACTTGAAATGCCACGTGCTGGCTGATTTAGGCCGCGCTACCTATCCTTTCCAATCTATAAATCTATAGCTCAAAATCAAACCACAACTTCTAACCATAGCTAAAACAAACAACAGCTCCTATACAGATAAAAAAATTAAACCAAGTCCCATCCAGCGCTCATCATCAAACCAGTTTCCATCTTGAGCTAACAATACATCCCAATCTAGGACTCAAAATCAAATCATCATCAGTGGCGCTACAGCCCATGTAGGGCCCTGGCTAGCTCCACCACATCCTTCCATTCGGATCGATCGATGTCTTTCCTGCTCCATGCCCAGAACCCCCAGGTGTTGTAGGTCCATTTCCACATCATCGATCCACCTCAGTCTTGGACGACCAGTGAGTCGTCTGCCCCCTGGTGTTGTAGGTCCATTTCCACCTCATCGATCCACCTCAGTCTTGGACGACCAGTGAGTCGTCTGCCCCCTGGTGTTGTAGGTCCATTTCCACCTCATCGATCCACCTCAGTCTTGGGCGACCAGTGAGTCGTCTGCCCCTGGTGTTGTAGGTCCATTTCCACCTCAACGATCCACCTCAGTCTTGGGCGACCAGTGAGTCGTCTGCCCCCTGGTGTTGTAGGTCCATTTCCACCTCATCAATCAACCTCAGTCTTGGACGACCAGTGAGTCGTCTGCCCCCTGGTGTGTGTAGGTCCATTTCCACCTCATCGATCCACCTCAGTCTTGGGCGACCAGTGAGTCGTCTGCCCCCTGGTGTTGTAGGTCCCATTTCCACCTCATCGATCCACCTCAGTCTTGGGCGACCAGTGAGTCGTCTGCCCCTGGTTTCTGCCTGTAAATAATTTTTGGTACTCAACACTCTGGCAACCTTTCAACTTGTCCTGGCCAGCGTAGTCTTCCCTTTTTAATACTTGTGACGATGGGAGGGTCTTTGTACAGTTGTATAGCTCTTGGTTTGTACAGATTCTCCAGATATCATTTTCTATCACAGGGCCATATATTTTCCGGAGGATTTTCCTCTCCCAAATGTTGAGTAGGTTCTCTGCCTTTCTGGTCAGGGTCCAAGTCTTACTAGCGTACGTTACTACCGATCTTATAATCGTGGTGTATATTATTATTCTCTTTGTTCCCCTTGAGAGGTTTTTGCCTCTTAGAATGTTTTTGTAAGCTGAAATAGGAGCGGTTGCCTGCTGTTAACCTTTCTTTCACCTCCGAAATTATCTCATGTGTTCATTTATAGTTGCCCCTAGATACTTGAATGCAGCAACTCTCTCAAATTTGTGATTGTTTATGGTGATGTTATTATCAGCATGGGTGTTTTCGTGACATAATCATATATTACTCATATTCAAACCACAACCGAATCCAGAAGTCATTTGAAGACTTCAGCATGATGATTTGTTTTAGTAATACACTGCCTTATCTGAGATACTGAAATGAGATGGCTCAGTAGCATGACGATTTTGCATTAGTAATCGACTTTCTAATGATCGCTCTCCACGATAATTAAAGGAGATAAGTAGGGAGTCAATATTCAACTGGCGCATGTGCCCTTAGCCATGCCGCATACTACTGCGGAAATCAAGGTTTACTTAACTTCAATCTTTTCCTATCTGTCCAAGTTCCCTATCTGTTCATGTTTCCAAATATTCCATGTTTCCTATCAATGCCATGTTTCTATGTAAGCCAAATTTCCTATATGTTTTATAATTCCTATTTGTTCATGTTTCAGTCTAATAAATGTTTCTATATGTTCCACGTATATTTTTTTCCATGTTTCCTATCTTTCCATGTTTCCTATCTTTCCATGTTTACTAACTTTTCCATGTTTCCAATAAGTTCCGTGTTTCCAATGTGTTCCATGTTTCCAATATTTCCAATATTGTCCATGTTTCCATACTATTCCATATTTCCCATATCCTCCATGTTTCTTATCCGTTCCAAATCATACAAAAATTAACACATACAATGCAATAATTATTTTCATAATACAAAACGTTTACCATAAATCATCTCACTGACAAACATGATCTCACCGCTAGACATCCCCACTTTGCTCTTTATAATTGTCCTATGGATATTTTAATAAGTAGAAGAAAAGAAGATCAAAACGCCAGGGCTATGACACAAAGGTCATCGACGCCATGTCTTTGAGCAGGTTCACGCATCGTCCGCGATCAACAACGGTTTAGCATGACAAAAGGCAAACATGCGTAGGATGACGCTCGCTACCTGATGCTGCTAATCGTACTGGATGAGTGATGTGCTTAGAACAATGGTCGGAACCGTCTATAGTGTGTGTTAGTTTGTGTGTGTGTTTGGGGGGAGGGGGGGGGGCGGGGGGGGGGGGTGGGGGCGGGGGAGGGGGGGGGCGTGGGGGAGGGGGGGGGGAGGGGGGGGGGGGGAGGGGGGGGGGGGGGGGGGGGGGGGGCGGGGAGGGGGGGGGGGGGAGGGTGGGGGGGGGGGGGGGGGGGGGGGGGGGGGGGGGGGGGGGGGGGGGGGGGGGGGGGGGGGGAGGGGGGGGAGGGGGGGCTGGGGGGGGCGGGGGGGGGGTGGAGGGGGGGGGGGGGAGAGGGGGGGGGCGGGGGGGGGGGGGGGTGGGGGGGGGGTAGGGTGGGGGGGGGGGCAGGGGGGGGGGGGGGGGGGGGGGGGGGTGGGGGGGGGCGGGGTGGGGGGGGGGGGGGGGGGGGGAGGGGGGGGGGGGGGGGGGGGGGGGTGGGCGGGGGGGGGGGGGGGGGGGGGGCGGTTGGGGGGGGGAGGGGGGGGGGGGGGGGGGGGGGGAGGGGGGGGGGGGGGGGGGGCGAGGGGGGGGGGGGGGGGAGGGGGGGGGGTGGGGGGGGGGGGGGGGGGGGGGGGGGGGGGTGGAGGGGGGGGGGGGGGGGGGGGGGGGGGGGGGGCGGGGGGGGGGGGGGGGGGGGGGGGGGGGGGGGGGGGTGGGTGGGGGGGCGGGGGTATTATTTACCTGGGTGGCATGCTTAATTTGGTAGACAGTGAAAACGTGAAGTTCCGGAAGACGACACGTCAACGAACGAGCTGGGTAGTCCCTCCCAACCGTGTATGCTGCTCCTGGCCGGTATGGCTGTCTGCAGCAGGTATTGCTGTCCCTGGCCGGTATAGGCTGTCTGCAGCAGGTATTTCTGTCTGAAGCAGGTATTGCTGTCCCCAGAAGGTATTGAGCTTGTCTGCAGCAGGTATTGCTTCTCTGCAGTACGTTATAGCTGTGTGACAGGAGGTATAGCTGTCCGCCGTAGGCGCATCCGGGCAGAATACGCGACTGTCAAAACAGCGGACTGTATCAAAATAGCGACTTTTATCTATTGCTTGTGATATATTTGAAAAACTTACTGTGCCTAGCCTACAATGGAGTTTATAAAATCAAGAAAAGGATGACATGATAAAGCCAAGAAGGTTTTTTGTACAGAAGGGACATACAAAATTAAATACAATCAACTGGAGGTGTGTATAAATAAATGTTGGTGTTGTTAAGAGTGTATACCACTTTTCTGGACATATTAAAAATAAATTCTGTAAAAAAAATTAAAATTATAACTGCTATTACTTCAGTCAAATATATTTTGCAGAAGCTCGATAGAGATAGCAACATAGATGCAGTCGATTAATTAAGGGGGATTGCGGTGGTAGGGGCAGAGGTTGCTTATGTCTGCTTTTTAAAGCTAGAGACAGTTCGACTGCAGGACCTATTGATCCCTGGATGTTTCGACCCTTTTCGTTTTTACCTCGTAAAATTGTTATTGGTGGTTTTTTTCTTCTAATTTTAAAAAATATAAAATAATATAGTTATAATATTATTCTCTATTAAAAATTAAAACGCCATGAAATAGTTATTTTTGAACGTTTAATTTTCCACTAAAAAGTATATACACTGAAAACCAGTCAACATTAGGTGCGAATTCACAATTGTGATAAATGCACCACTCCCACTGAGGTAGCAAGTCCTTCCAAACCTATCCAACTCCACCCCCACCCTAATCCGATGTAAACGGATAATAAAAAGACAATGTGGTCAGATTGTCCTTTCTAAAGGTACCTGTGTCAAAAAGTTTGGAACCACTGTGTTAGGATAACGGTTGGACAAGAATAGCTATGGGGTAGAAGGGGGCCGTCCATATAAAGTACGTCACGCTAATTTTTGACAATTTGTAAACCTCTTTTCCCCTGTCACAAACTATCACAAATCTCGGACCCAACCCCCCTAAAGTACGTCACACTTTCAAACAAAATGTTTTTTTTAATTAACAAAATAATTAAAATTAATTTAAAACACCTTGACGTCACGCATGGCCGGACCCCCTCCCCCCTGCCACAAACTGTCACACTTTCTTACACCACCTCTCCCCCCCTCTGAGCGAGACGTTTTTTATGAGACGGCCTCAAAGTCGCTGTTATTGACAGTCGCTCTTTTGTCGCTCTTTTAGATACAGTTGCCATTTTGAAGTCGCTATTATGACGGTCGCTGTTTTGACAGTCGCTATTTTGAACCGTGCCCCGGTACTCTTTTCTGAGTACATAAATTATAATAGTAATGAAGCATATACACAGGGCCCTGGAAAGTGTGACCACCGGACACTGCAGGGTCGGAAATTTTCGGTTTCGACACGGTACCGTTTTGTGACTCGAGATCAGCCCTCGAAGTCCTGGCTAGTGAGAAGCGTAGTACCCACTTGGTTGACGCCATCTTGGAGGACGTGGGTAGACTCGAAAGACTTGGAGGTAAGGTAACAGTGCAGTGGATCCCGAGCCACGTGAATGTTAACTGGCAATGAAAAGGCAGAACTCCCTGGCCAAAGCAGGAGCAGCCCTGCCCCAACCAGAGGCCCCAGTCACTTATCTTGGGGCTAAAACCTGGCTAAAGGACCACTTCCGGAGTAAGTGGTACCAGGAGTGGGCTGACAACACGACAGCCAGAGGGTATTCGCTAACATACCCAGGCCAAGCCGTTCAGACCAGTGAGGAACCTGAGTCGCAAACACCAAGTTTGGTGATCAGATGACATCACATGCCCACACTCATACTTTCACAGGCTAGACCACAACAGGGACTCGAACTGCCGTCATTGCAGCCAAGCCTCTGAGACAGTCGTACACCTGGTGACGTCTTGCCCGGCGCTGATATAGCCGGTGGGGGTGAGGGAGGCGGAAGAGGTCCCATGTAAAGACAATGTTGTATGGCAATGCTCAACAGATGGAGCAGATTGCCCAGGTACTAGCCAAGGCCTTAAGAGATTAGTCTCAGGCCTACAGAAATGTGTTAGTTTAGTTTAGTAGTATAGCTGTCTCAGCAAGTATCACTGTCCCTGGCAGGGTTTTTCCTGGTGCTGTCAGATGTGCTGTTTGGTTGCAAGTATTGCTGTCTGAAGCATGTATTGCTGGCTGCAGGAGGTTAAGCTGTCCGCCCTAGGTTATGCTGTCATGCGGCAGGTTTATGCTGTTCCTGCCAGTTTTGATGTCTTTACACGACTGATAAAAACGGTAAAAACGTATGTGTTTATTTTCATTTAGCTGAACAAAATGTTAAAACTACATTGGCTGATGGGATGATGTCACATTCATTAAATTTTAAATATTTCTATAAAATATCAATTGACGTTAAATTTATGTACTCAGAAAAGATAAAAGTCGGTACCATCAATAAGTGTGTAGGAAAATATATATGAAAACGATGAGTTTCGACGATGCGCAACAAAACATGTGTCCACAAAATCTGACTACGATGTGTCTTACATAGGTGTGTCTTACATAGGTGTGTCTTACATAGGTGTGTCTTACATAGGTGGTCTTACATAGGTGTGTCTTACGTAGGTGTGCCTCACGTAGGTAGTGTCTTACGTAGGTGTGTCTTACATAGGTGTGTCTTACATAGGTGTGATCTTACGTAGGTGTGTCTTACGTAGGTGTGTCTTACGTAGGTGTGTGTCTTACATAGGTGTGTCATTTCATAGGTGTATCTTACATAGGTGTGTCTTTCATAGGTGTGTCTTTCATATGTGTATCTTACATAGGTGTGTCTTCATAGGTGTGTCTTTCATAGGTGTGTCTTACATAGGTGTGTCTTACATAGGTGTGTCTTACAAAGGTGTCTCATTAAAGATGTGTGTATTACAGATTTTGTGTAAACGATTGTTGTCTTAAAATGGTGTCTCAAAGACTTGTGTCTGACAGTTAAATAAGAGATATTCTAGAACTGACAATTTTGACGGATAATATGACAGATAATCAGAAGAGATCAACTGCGCTGCAGCAGTAGAGAATGATAATGTTACACCAACATCCATAAAAATTATTGGTAATTGCAAGAGGGAATTTTACACGTGACCTTGTCACGCGTTGAACATTAACTTGCCTGCTGAAAAGGATACAGCAGCTGTCGTTCTCGTATTATGTAAATTTTGAAAAGTAACTCGTTGAACAAAATTATATTGAAATAATTAATTAATTTTAAGCGTGAGAAAAAAAAAGACCTTTGAAAGGGTTAAAAATGAATAACTTCGACATTCATGTAAATATGTATTATTTTAATAAGGGCTAATTATATAAATTATAGCTAGGAATATCTTTGGTCGCTCACCCGAAGCCATTAGTATTCAAACATCTAGCTATAGTATTAAAGATAATAAAAGCGAGAAAGTTTCTGTTTTCTAAATCATAAAATGAGATGTTCTTACATCATAAGTCATATAAATAATCAGTGTTTTGTTGGTTTTTTTGGAGGATTATTGAACATAGAAAAAAACCTTTAAAAGCGATTTCATTGCTTATAAAAGATAAAAGCTCGAATTCTAATTCAAGCGTCAAGTATCATTAGGCTCAGAGGTTGATCTTTATTCCGTGAACAAATAAAAAAAGTAGCGATATAAAGCTCGTAAGATATGGATGGGTTATCCAAAAGAAGCCTTTTCAAGAAAAAGGGATCTTCAAGATTACAACCATTTGGGAGCCACTGCTCTAGTTGAACTGTCAAGGTCGAATTTCAGGTGCCAAGTTCAGGATACAAGATAACACCGCTCTTAGTCCATGACCACAATTTATTTGACACGTCAGGAAGTTCCCCCCGAAGTCAAAGATCCTCTGGTTAGTGCCTCGTGTGACGTCAAGAAAGACTTGAAAATTCTTGGACTAAGCGCTTACAAGAAACAAAACAGGGTGGGCGGGAACAATTAGCGTCATCAGATGTGGTGTACTACACGCGTATAGTGTCATGTACTCAAGTCTAGGAAGTACAGTAGTGAATGCGTAGATTGTCATATACTTAAGTCTAGGAAGTACAGTAGTGTATGCGTACAGTGTCATGTACTCAAGTCAAAGAAGTACAGTAGTGTACGCCTAGTCTATATTGTAATTACTCAAGTCTAGGAAGTACAGTATTGCATGTGTTATGTCATATACTTAAGTCTAGGAAGTACAGTATTGTATGCATGCGTACAGTGTCATGTACTCAAGTCTAGGAAGTACAGCATTGTATGCATGTGTACAGTGTCATGTACTCATAGTCTAGGAAGTACAGCATTGTATGCATGTGTACAGTGTCATGTACTCAAGTCTTGGAAGTACAGTATTGTGTGCGTACAGTGTCACGTACTAAAGTCTAGGGTTATATAGAAGGGAATATCACTATAGAAAATTTGTTTTGGGAGTACTTGATGATGCGTAAAATTGGGTAATAACGAGTTTCCAAAGTGGCGGCAAAGTGTGGTTTACTGGATGGCAAAGATATATTTAATGGATGACAAACTGTGATATACTAGGACGCAAAGTGATATTTACTGTGTGGCAAAATGTGATTTACTGGATTGGAAATTGCGATTTAATTGAGGGCAAAGTGTGATTTACTAGGATAAAAAAGTTTGATTTACTGGATGGCTAAATGTGATTTACTAGGAGGCAAACTTTGATATAACATATGGCAATGTGTTATTTCGGGGGGAAAATGTAAACTACTAGTTGTCAAAGTGTGATAAACTAGGTTGCCAGTGAAATTTACCAGATTGAAGTGAAAAGTGTAATTTGTTTGATGCTTAAGTGATGTACTATAATGAATTAAACAGTTTATTGGATTGTATCCCGCGAAGCTAGATGTGTTAACTGGAATGGATCACTACACTGTACCGTGTCATGTATAGTTAATATACTGTAAAATGTACTAAATTTTACGTAGTATCTAACGAAACAGCAATACATTTTGAGAAAAGTGTAAGTTTAACTCAAGTTGCCACCTTAAAGTACACGGGTGTAAAATATTCGTACATTTAATCTTCAAAGTGTTCATTGCGCTAGGCATGAAAAAAAATTCGGCTAGTTAAAGAAAAAGCTACGCGATGGAGAATGTGGTCACTACAGATACGTCCAGCATTTCTCATGGAATAAAGTTCTGCGTCAGAGAGAAGAGTTCAGTGCCCTCTATGTCATCGTACAAATCAAATGAACTCTTAAGGGAGTTAAAATACAATAAAAGCTCTATGGAGAAGACCAGGGGTTTATGTTAAAAGGACAGACTTGGGGATTTGTGTCAGCAAGACTGAAAAGTGGTCTTGTGTCATCAAGACTGAAAGGTGGTTTTGTGTCAACAAGACTAAAAAGTGGTTTTGTGTCCTTAAGACCGGATAGTGGTTTTGTGTCAACAAGACTGAAAAGTGTTTTTGTGTCCTTAAGACCGAATAGTGGTTTTGTGTCAACAAGAATGAAAAGTGAATTTGTATTCAAAAAGCCTGGACTGTGTTTTTATGTCAACAAGACTGGACATACTTATCTGTTAACAAGACAGAGCAGTAGTTAGTGAAATAGGACATACAGGTCAAGTCACAAGACTTTAACACACTGTGTTCTGGTAACAACTGTCTTTAATCACTCTATACAATCAACTGCAATCCACCCCGGTGACATCTTGAACCGTCTATATATATTCATCCATTCTCCCAGTCCATGACCACGCACGCTTACAGTTCACATCAACAACCACGTTCTCATACTAGTCAACTCGCATGCTCATACAATGTCAATGCAGCAACCCAACACTTCTCTCACAGTTATTATACAAAAGTAGACAAAGTGGTTTTATGCCACCTCGATCTTAGATAATGAGTAAACCTCAAAACATATGTATTATAATTGCCATTAAAATTTTTTTAAAAATCACAAATTGCTAAAAATCAAACTCTATAAATTAAATACAAAGTTTTCCATAAAATTTGCATGAAAATAGTATTTTTTGCAGTTCTGACAATGTGATTAGTTTTAAAAATATATTAGTCAGACACCATGACGTGCACTTGAATGAAGAGGTAGAATTTTGCTTAATAGATTAATCTTTAAAGAAATATTTAATATTAAGAATTGATATGAAAAAAATGAGACACACAAACCAATTAATAACACCCCTACTATTTCCAACCATTACCTGCTTAAAACACCTACATTTTCCAAATGTTTAGAACCACTGGAGTGAACAACGTTTTGTTAACATTCCATTGAAAAAAAAGAGTAAAGGAAAAAGTCATATGACAAATCTCGCATGTATTCCCATTTGTATTTATTATCGATTTTACTTCCATTTTCTTTTTATTCCCATCTTTCTCATGTAAAGAGCATAGAATCACGTCCACTGCCAGGAGCATCGATCATCGACGTTGAGAGATGCTACATGCGGCGCGGGGGCAGTGCGGAGTGTAGATGGGACAAGATACAGTCCCTCAGCCGGGGACCCGGGCCACGGGATGCTGTGGGGGTAAACAAAGAAAACCAGATGCCGATGCATCTCTAGATGGCATTGAATCGTTGGGTCTAAACATCAACCAGATGCCGATGCATCTCCAGATGGCATTGATTCGTTGGGTCTAAACATCAACCAGATACACATCTAGATGGCATGAATCGTTGGGTCTAAACATCAACATGAAGCATCTCTAGATGGCATTGAATCGTTGGTCTAAACATCAGCCAGATGCCGATACATCTCTAAATGGCATTGAATCGTTGGGACTAAACATCAACCAGATACACATCTAGATGGCATTGAATCGTTGGGTCTAAACATCAACATGATGCATCTCTAGATGGCATTGAATCGTTGGGTCTAAACATCAACATGATACATCTCTAAATGGCATTGAATCGGTGAGTCTAAACATCAACCAGATACACATCTAGATGGCATTGAATCGTTGGGTCTAAAACATCAACCCAGACGCATCTCTAGATGTCATTGATTCGTTGAGTTTAAATCTCAACCATATAATCTCTAGATGGCATTGAATCAACCGAGACATCTCTAATGACATGTCTGACTTCTTTTCAACCGTGGATTTCACATTGTTTTAGGAGACAAAACGTACAAATTAAACAATTTTTAAAAACATCCATTCATTATCACCAGGCAGGAATGATGATTCTTGTTTATTAAAGGATATGAAACATATGTAGAGACAAGTTTTGTTATTGTTTAAATGAAACACGATCTTATCATGTGTAGCGATTCTATACATTCTAAATAATTTCCATGGATTAACTTCGCCATCGGACAAGTCACTATGGCAGCGCTCGTACTCCAGGACATCAGCTCCTTCGTCAACGTGTCCATGACGTCACCGGCCTACATGGACGTGGTCCCGGGCAACAGGTCGTCCGCCCAAGGGGCTGATCCCGTGACCGTGGCGGAGTCGCTGCAGGCGACACGCTTCGTCGTGCAGAACGTCCTGACACCGGTTGTCGCCACCGTGGGGCTCCTCGGGAACATCCTCAACATCCTGGTGCTCTTCCAGCCCAGCATGAGAACCTCCACCAACGTGTACCTCCTGGTGCTGTCCCTGGCCGACAGCGTCTTCCTCCTCTTCAACTTCATCCTCTCCGTCCTTGACTGCCGGAAGCGGGACCTCGCGACTCGGCCTACCACTTCAACCCTTACGGCCGGTTCCTCAGCAACTACTCGGGCAACGTGGCCGTGTGGATCACGGTGGTCTTCACGGTGGAGCGCTACATCGCCGTCTGCCACCCGATCCACGGGAAGGTCTGGTGCACGGGTGAGCCGGGCCAAGCGGCCTCCGCCGCGGTGACGGTCCTTGTCATGGCGAACACGGTGCCGACGGTGTTCGAGCTGGAGATCGTCTACACGGACACGGGCCCCCGCTGCCGGACCACAAAGTTCGCCAAGAGCCACGGCTACGAGATCGGGTACTCGTGGTGGTACGTCACCGTCTTCACATTCATCCCCCTCGTCTTTCTGACCATTTTCAACATCGTCCTCATCCGGGCGCTGTTCCTCGCGAGCCGCAAGCGTGAGCAGCTGGCCCTCATCTCCACTTCGCGCCACCCCAACGGCAGGGACAAGAAGAGCAGCTTCCAGGCCAGCAGCCAGTACGCCATCGCCGACAACATCTCCTCCACCCACACGTCGGACAGGTCGTCGCCGTCGTCGGTCACGATGGCTCTGACCAAGAAGCGTCAGAGCCGCAGGTTCTCGCGCGAGCAGAACAAGGTCACCCTGCTCCTGGTGACCATTGTCATGATCTTCCTGCTGTGGCCAACTGCCATGGACGGCGCTGTTCCTCTACACCACCTACCTGTCCAGCAACAACCTCGACGACGGCAGCGCGGCCATCAAAATTGCCGGTAACACTGTAACCTCCTCGGCCTCATCAACGCCTCGGTGAACTTCTATCTGTACTCGTGTTTCAGTAAGCGTTTCCGCAGAACGCTGGCCAAGCATATTCTGTTCTGGAGAAGACGGAGTTCTTCCCCGACCACAGTTATAAGTAACAAACAACAACAACAACAACAAACTACAACAATTCTCGCAATGACAACACATCTGCCGTCGTGTAAATGAATTAATTTTGATAAGCGTTCATCTCCACTGCTCAGCGCTTGTCATACTGCCTGCATGACATGAACGGCTCACAGCGCTCTTCTGTCTTCAATGTGTTTCATAATGTTGATAGTGTTTGGTCACTTATAGAAAGTGATGACCCACGGCGATGTAGATGTGTCGTGAATAGTGTTGGTGTTCTAGTGTACCTTCTGACTACCTGAAAGGGGGCCTAAAGACAATTTAATTAATAGTGGTATTATTCTATGAATATTAAACTCAGTTTGCCTTTGTGTTACAGCTTCTGTTTTGAACGTCTGTGCTTAAATGTTTGCGTTTGAATAGTCGACAGTTGTGTGTGTGTGTGTGTGTGTTTGTAATACCTAACGTAAAATAAACAAGATAAGCCAAAGATGTTTCTTTTTAAAGCCCTGCTTATAATTTCTAAGAGCTGAAAATGCCATTACGTAATGTAATTTTTTTAGAAAAAAGATATAAGTAACAATCCACTGCAAAATTGATTGTATAATAAATTCGTAAACAAGATTTTGTGGAGTCAAGTTCACTAACCTGACTTAACGTAGCTTTACGCATATGAGGAGACAAGTCTCAAGGAAAACCAGGGATATTTGATTAATATATTAATGAAATTGGTTGAACTGAAAACACCATAAAATGTTACTAAATTTCTCACATGTTATGACGAGGCCTGGCCTGTTGTCAATACTAGTCGTATGACAGATTCAACTAGAATCTCTTTGGTTAAGAATTTATCTAAAACCGTACGGCCCATGTTATGACGAGGCCTGGCCTGTTGCCCACGTTAGACATATGATAGATTCAACTAGATTTTCTGAGTTTCAGACGCTATATCCAATGTTAGACTGAAGATAGAATGAGCAGGAGTTGCCTTTGTTCAAAGTTGTCATTAGATGCTATACGTTTTCTGTTAGCAATGCTCGATTTGTGATATCAGTTATAGCTTACAAATTATTCTGCTCTAAGATTCGTTTGCTTATTTTTATTTCGCCTTTTTAGACTAAGCCAATTGTATATGACATTGTATATGTGCTCGTATTTTATTTCAAAAAGAAAATGTCCATAGACACATATTAAGTAACAGAGAGCTACAACAGTATACAGCGAGTTGCTTGGATTGTTTCGTGCCTAAATTGCGTTTGTTAGCTCCATATTTAAAAAAAAATGAGATGTTCAGTAACCTAAACTATATTTATTTTACCATTTATTATTTTATTACCCGAGCACCCTCTGTTTTTTACACTTATATAGTGAAACATTTACGGGTGCTGCCCTTGCGGGCTCTATAAGACAAACAAATTTATGTATTTGTTTAATTAGTTTCTTGACTTGTGATCTAAGCTAACATCAATCCTAGTTAAAAACTGTAAGTAACTTACGAATGGTTTCTAATAGCTACTTTTAATAATAGTTTATATCACGTCGCCGATAATATATGAGTTGGTGTAAGTGTAACTACTGTAACAGAGCAAAATGTGTTTCAAAAGAAATTTTTGAATTTTTTTTAATAATCAATAAGAAATTTTAATAAGTAATAAAATTTTTAAAGTTTTTAAATGTCAAACATGTATTTGCTAATCTCCATCCGAAATGCTATTTTTGTTTCTCTCTTGAAAATTCTTTCTTCAAAAATTTATATTTTAACTTACAGTTTTTATTTTTATCTACTTTAGTCAAGAGTATAAACAAGTTCAGGGAACTCTATGTGATATTACAGTTGTGTATGAATAACCATTGTAGCGCTGTGTCAGTAAGGCTACTTTTAGTATTGTCATAAATATTTGTGTAATGATATTGATGTAAAATTCTCGTAAAATTATGATCTATAGGGTAATGGTCAGAAAGTTTTTAAAGATTTGGAAGCCAATAAAACTATTCAAATATTCATTAAGGATATGAGTGACTAGTGAAGTGCGGTTTATTTACAGAAGCTATAACAGCGGCGTTTCTCCAATGTTATCACTCCTACCCGCCTAACCAAACCAGATGTTTTGAAAATGTCCACTGCTTCAACAACTCAAACACACATCCTCGACACCTGGCAATGATAAACCGAGAACATACTCGAAAGTACCAACATTGCTATCAGTAATATTTTAATCAATTACGCTAGCACCTGGCAAGCTAAATTAAAGCATTCTGACCTGAAATGTTAGATTGCTAGACGTATGTGATGACACTTCTCTAATATAGATGTACCACTTCCATTAGTAAGTTTAGTTTGTTTTTTTTTAAACTGGTAAACACAAGTTGTGAAAACAGGTGCGTGCGTGTTACAATTAAACATGGTCGACAGGACAACTAAAAATCAGCATCCCAAATCATGACAAAACCCCAAAATCATGACAACATTCCAAATCATGACAACACCCCAAATCATGACAACATTCCAAATCATGACAACACCTGAAATCATGACAACACCCCAAATCAGGTAAGGTCAACATCTTCAATCACACCCGCATTCCAATCAAGCTTAGATCTCAAACACTCCCACACACTAAATCAGACCCACATTCCTAATCACACCCTCAATGCCAATACCGCACACACCCCCAATACGCCCACATGTCCAATCACGCCGATATTCCGAAGATCACGCCCACATCCCAAATCATGCCCACACCCTCAATCACACCCCCATTTCCCATCACGCCCATATTCCTGATCACGCCCGTATTCCTGATCACGCCCGTATTCCTGATCACGCCCATATTTCCTGATCACGCCCGTATTCTGATCACGCCCGTATTCCTGATCACGCCCATATTCCTGATCACGCCCGTATTCCTGATCACGCCCGTATTCCTGATCACGCCCATATTCCTGATCACGCCCATATTCCTGATCACGCCCATATTCCAATTACTCCCACGCCCCAATCACGCCCATATCCAATCTTTGAATCAGAGACAATATTTGATATTGATACATAATTATCAAATCAATCAATATTTTCAGTAATTAAGGTTTAAAAAACAAAAAACAACCGACACAAAAAACAAAAAAACTATATATGCCTGCCATTAGGGATCCGCAGCAATTAGATTATAATTATTCTCCAGTATTTTTATTCACTTGAAATATCTTTTTTTCTTTCTAAAATTAGAAATTAGGAATAATTCAGTTATTTTATTAATTTATTTATTGTGATACTATTGTTTATGACATTAAGATCCAGATGCTTTTCATCGCATTGTATCATATTTCATTACTAATCACAGATAAAGCCTATGTTTACAATAAGACTGTTTTATCAAGTTGGAATAAAATCATTATTTTGTTATTGGTCTAGATTTGAATTTATAGTGACGTGTGAAGTCTTATATCGTGTATACGTTTGACTGGTCAACTATTTGTTGTGATTTATAAAGTATATATTGTGACAGATCTACTCGATATACGTAGTGATTGACACAGGACACGTAACACAAAATACGTTGCCACTAGTCAACTATTCGTTGTGATTTGTCAAGTATACGTTTTGAATGCTTAACTAAATGTTGAGGTATGATGAATAATTGTTGTGATTTGTCAGCTGACAGCCACAGCGCAGTTCATCACAAATATAGGACTTGCTGTCTAAATCCTATCAAAAGATTATGAGAACGAAGAAGAAGAAGAAGTCAGCTGTATGGGGAAACTGGTGAAACTTATTTCTGTGACTAATCGATCTCAGGGATAAGCGTTAAGCAAAAATCTTCTGAATAGAAAGAGCGTCTGCAATGTATACGATATTCTTACTGTCCATTTATCGATGTGGCCGGCCAACGAAGAGTTTTAACTGGCCGGTAATACTTTGTGGTCGGTGAACTATGACGTAACTGAGTCAACTATATGAATGTGACAGGCCAACGAAGAGTTCTAACTGGCCGGTAATACTTTGTGGTCGGTGAACTATGACGTAACTGGTCAACTATATGATGTGACAGGCCAACGAAGAGTTTTAACTGGCCGGTAATACTTGTGGTCGGTGAACTATGACGTAACTGGTCAACTATAGGAAGTGACAGGTCAACTAAATTTCTTAACGGGTCAGTTGCATCGACTCACTGACCAAACAAACTTTCGTCTACAACATGTGTTGTGAATCATCCACTGTGAATCACTCCAATAAAAAATATAATATATAAAACACAGCCTCTTGTTCACCTCCAGTATTCAGGCCTAACTCAGTGTTATTGTTGTTACGTAAAAGTCAGTCATGTTGATGTAGATTTTTTTTTATCCATAGAGGTTGGCGTGGGTCTTCAAAGACTGCTTTCCAAAGATATTTCAAAGGTTCTCACATGAAATCCAAATATCATCTAGGATCTAGAACATATAATTTGATTTTTTTAAACTAGAAAAATGTGTACAAATACTTTTCAGGGCATTAAATTCCCATAATCCAAGACAAGAGGACACAAATGACGCAAACTAAGAAAAATTATATAAACATAAATGAAATGGTTGAGTGACATGGGCGTAAACATAATCAGTGCCGTACAAAGCGGTCTAGATTAATGAGGTGCCCTTTCTAATCTGCATTTGGGTTTTACCAAATAACTACTTGAATAAATTTTTTTTAAAAACTCATCATGCTCGCCCCCTCCCATACTTCACTTAATTCCCCTGTTTCTTCGCCTCTGTTCAATGGTGATAACGTTTTAGTTCTATTAATATTAATTCATATGGAAAAGCGCGTTTAATTTTCTTTGTATCCTGTTAGATATTGAACATAGATTCTGTAAGTCCGGGATGAAAGGCTTTAGTCTATATACTTAAATAAAAAGCCGAATAGCTTTGCGTGCCTCTAAACTCTAAAGTCTGTATCGCCTGTCATAGTTATGTTCACGCTTACTTAATCTGGTCTGTTGTATTGTTTAAAATGAATGAATACGATAGTTTATTTAAAATATGATAATTCGATACTCTGTATTTATGTGCATAAACTCGGTTAAAATGTGAGACACAGATTTGAATTAACAACTTGCTGATTTTAAACTTTATTTGCTATCTATATATATAATTCTCTTCATGGGACCATGCGTGACACCACGACGCAAGCAAGAATGTGCAAACAAGCATGACGAATGACCCTCGCTGGGGTCAACTAAACACAGTTAACGGTTGGCAAGCGAAGGTAGTGGAGGGGTGACCAACAATGGTCCTTGCGTTTCAATATCATTGTTCCTTCACAGAAAACGTGAGATTCGTAGTGTACTGGTATCACGTCCGCCTCATGCGGGCAAGGTCCTGGTTTCAAGCCTCAGCGAATACATTGTTTTTTTTTAAATGCCTGTTTGTGCTCGTTCTTTTACCCTTTATTGCATAGCATATGCCGCAGACTTGCTCATCATAGACAGTGCAAAGAACGGTTGTTGAGAGTACAGACACAAAAAGCAGCACCAAGTAAATAAAAAATAGCGAGTAAACGTGAAGACATGTACACTGAGGTTGTTGTTACCCGCCTCCCATTTAATACTACCATCCCTTAAACATAAACTGGGATTGGCTGACCCTAGAGAGGTTTAGTCATATTTAGGGTTGTTAATTGCGTGTCAAAAACCGATTATTGATTATGTAACTCCGATTTTAAACCGATTATCGTTTTATAGCTGACTTCATAGAAGTTAGGTGTGTACCGAATTTTTCCTGCAAATGTCTCTAAACCAACAATGAGTTGGCAGTACCCATCTAACCGACGTTCACTCGCGTTGTTTTGATTTCTTCATGCTGTAGTTTGTGTCCGTTCTTTCTCCACTTTCTTTGCACTCTCCATGAGCATGTATGCGGTGTATGCTACGCCGCGGGGTGTCTAGTATTACTATAAAAACCTAAATTTTGTTCTTTTTTTCATCTCTGTAGTAATACATTTATATAATTCAATCAAAGTCAAAGTTAATTTCATATACTATTTACTTGTTGATATGAAGTCTTTTTTTTGTTTTGTTTTGGTTTGCCCTTTATGTCAGTGCATTTGTACGTAACATTATGAAATAAGTAGGGCTGCGGAAATTAACGATTAATTTCTCAATTATAAGTTAACAATTTTTAACGACTAAATTATTTTAACGATTAATCGACCCATCGATTACAAAAATATTGGAAGTCAAAAAGTAAAATTAAAAAATAAAAAATAGCGGCCGATAAAAAAATAATAATTTCCTGACGATTACACTAACATTTTGGTTTTAAACTATTGATTGACAGGAATGTTCAAAATGTTGATAAAGTTTGCCTATCATGGTTCAAACACTTCGCCTACTATTAAACCAAATGAAAAGCGTATTAAGCTAATGGCAGTAATGGAGTCTGACTCAGAGACAGAAAAACGACGTCAGCTCTACTGATGAATTACTGCGTTACAAAATGGTGATGAAAGTTCCTGAATCCATTAACCCTCCACAATCGTGGAAACTTAATGAACACCGATATCCGAGACTTGCCAAGACTGTTTTGTGCATACCAGTTACCTCATTTCGATGTGAATGATTGTTCACCTCGCTGGTTATATTGTCAATTAGACCCACTCATCTCTTGAAACAAATAATGTCAACACACTTGTCTTTTGCGTAGTTGGTTAAAAGATGACATATAAAGGAGACATTCCAGTGTTATTTAGATTTTCAACAAGAACGTTTAATAAGTGTTACTTATGACATTATACATTTTAACTTTTGGCTTTAATCAAAATTAACGATTAACTAATCGCTAATTTGTCAAAAGTTAACGATTAAATTAAATTAATAGTTAACAGCCCTAGAAATAATCCCTCATTTATAGATGTATTACGTTTTCCATATATTTTTTTACCGATTTACGCCACTGCCTTCTCGCGACCTTTTAAGTAATCCAGTCCCTTTTAGTTTCAATCAAAGGTCGACCGTGAGACACCTAGCGGCGATGTGTGATCTCTCTGCACGCGCGATGAGCGTAAACACCAGGCGTCTCTCGGGTCTGCGTGGTGGACGGCTTGCGTCCAATGAACGTTTTTAAGCCCTTTCATATCAGAGAGGTCGGCCCGGGGTTGGGGTGGGAATGGGGGTTTGAATCTGGATAGGATCAACAGACTCAGGACAAACGATACAAACACTATTAATTTTAGAGTAATGAGTGCATTGTAATGACATTCTTTAATAACGCGAACAAAGTAAATCTGAATATTTCTAGGTAGTCCCCAGCTTTTCAGAAATAACCTTTTGCCTCGGCAGCCCACATACTCTTAGGATCATCCATACACCAAAAGTCATCATGACCCGTATCAACCGCAAACCAACCGTGATCATGGCCCGTATCAACCATACATCAACCGTGATGATGGCCCGTATCAACCATACATCAACCGTGATCATGGCCCGTATCAACCATACATCAACCGTGATCATGACCCGTATCAACCATACATCAACCGTGATGATGGCCCGTATCAACCATACATCAACCGTGATCATGGCCCGTATCAACCATACATCAACCGTGATCATGGCCCGTATCAACCATACATCAACCATGATCATGGCCCGTATTATTAAACACACACCAACTGTGATCATGACCCGTATTGAACACACACCAACCATGATCATAACCCGTATTAAACACACACCAACTGTGATCATGACCCGTATTGAACACACACCAACTGTGATCATGACCTGTATTGAACACACACCAACCATGATCATGACCCGTATTGAACACACAAAAACTGTGATAATGACCCGTATTGAACACACACCAACCATGATCATGACCCGTATTGAACACACACCAACTGTGATCATGACCCGTTTTGAACACACACCAACTGTGATCATGACCTGTATTGAATACACACCAACTGTGATCATGACCTGTATTGAACACATACCAACAGTGATCATGACCCGTATTAAACACACACCAACCATGATCATGACCCGCATTAAACACACACCAACTGTGATCATGACCCGTATTGAACACACACCAACTGTGATCACGACCCATATTGAACACACACCAACAGTGATCATGGCCTGTCTACATCCAACGATCATAATTCCACTCAAATCCCTCAAAGTCCATCGCTGATAACCCCACCCCAGACGTCTGCAATATGACCGCTCCCTTCTAACCCTCCTTCCCTCCCCCCCCCCACACACACGGATTCAGTTGTAATCCATCTTGACCACTGCCCTTATTGAGAAATCTGAACATCAAAACCATGACATGCATATTCCCTCATGCCCACTCCACCCTTTACTTTACATTATGCATTTAATTTTAAGGTAACAACCGAACAGCAAAATACAAAATCAAGAGATGTACTTGCACACATTTGCAACTGCCATCTAAACATTGACATTGACCGTTAATTCAAGGATGTGATTTTTTTTCCGTCTACATCTCTCTAACCCAAAATCAAACCTGGTAATAAAAAAAACGAAGGAAATCACACACACACATGAACACAATGTCCGTCAACACCTTCCCCCACCCCCATAATCTTCAAATAAATTATGTTTCTATTCTGCCCCCGTATTGTTTCCTTGTACTCAGCGCGGAAGACATACGGGGTGTGGGGGCTGAAAGGGAAAGAAGCGGTCATCAGGGATTTTATTCGCATCTTCCTGGAGTTGACATTTAGTCGATACGCTCTCAACGGGCGATCATGGCTCGGACTAAAACAAGGGGGCCCGTCATGTCCAGGTCAATAATTGCTCACTTTGGTCAACTCAAGAAAACCTCTTTAACTTTGTCCCCAAAAATGTATAGAAGTGGGAAGTGTCATATTCGTGTTGGCGCTCACGGTTCATGTTGGAACGGGACCTGAAAAGAAAATGTGGTTTAGGGGGGTTTAAAGATGTTTGTATTGTGTGTGGTAAAACACGTACTTTTCTAGGTGGACCAGACACATGACAATAGAAGATTAGATTTTTACTTTGACATGCACTTAAGATTTTGGCAGGTGGTGTACTTTAAGAGTGCGATTAAAAGTGTACAAAATGTCGTGATGAAAAGTGTACAAAATGTCGTGATGAAAAGTGTACAAAATGTCGTGATGGAAAGTGTACAAAATGTCGTGATGGAAAGTGTACAAAATGTCGTGATGAAAAGTGTACAAAATGTCGTGATGGAAAGTGTACAAAATGTCGTGATGGAAAGTGTACAAAATGTCGTGATGGAAAGTGTACAAAATGTCGTGATGGAAAGTGTACAAAATGTCGTGATGGAAAGTGTACAAAATGTCGTGATGGAAAGTGTACACAATGTCGTGATGAAAAGTGTACATAATGTCGTGATGGAAAGTGTACTTAAAAAGGGACTTACGTCGTCATTATCTGACGTTTGGAAAAGTGCATTGTATATGTATAGCCAACGTATCTGATTTTAAGACCGGTAAAGACTGTCATTCCAGGAAGGGACTGCTCAGCCACACGAGGAAATGCAACCCAAACCAACGGTGATGCAACACCGTCTCACGAAACGGAAGATGCCGAACAAACACGATCAATATGTTCTACGAAATTTTCGGCCTTCTGTGCCATATCAGATAATCTTTTATTCGTGTGTTTTGAGAAATTGTGTTTCGTAATTTACGAAAATCTGAATTGGTTAAATACAAGTCCAAGAAAATTTTCTCATTGATTTTATCAATGGCATACTAAAACAGGTTTTAACTGCTTTATCTATGTTCACTTTTACCAGATAGAGGTTTTATATGTGTTTTTGAAACATGATGTTTAGTGACGCACTTTACTTTACGACAAAAACATTTATTTTGGTAACTCTCTTTTTAAAAAGAAATCTAACCATCGCCTACACTAGTTAGCGCCCACGCCTATAAATTGTCACATCCCTGAACGTTATTAAAATCTGAACTTTCCGCTTCTCATCAACATTTCCGTAGACAGAATGATGTAACGCAGTGCTTCTCAAACTTTTTAGCATGGCGGACCGACAGGAATTTTTCCCATTGCACCAGGGACCGGTGCACTGTTTTCCCTGCACTGACAGTTTTGTCTGTACCCCTTTTTTAGACCTGCGGACCGGCGGTGGATGGCCCACGGACCGGCACCGGTCCGCGGACCACCACTTTGAGAAGCACTGATGTAACGCACCTCTCCCGTTGGCGTTATAGGACTTCATTTAATTGCGGAGTACTTCTTTCTGCTATGGAAATCTGGAGAAATTCCTAATTACCAAGATCATTCCAAGCTACCATCCCCAGTCTTAGGTACCACCGCCACGCCTAGCTGCCTACCATCGCCACTCCTAGCTACCATCGCCACTCCAAGTACCATCGCCACTCTAAGTACCATCGCCACTCCTAGCTACCATCGCCACTCCTAGCTACCATCGCCACTCCTAACTACCATCGCCACTCCAAGTACCAACGCCACTCCTAGCTACCATCGCCACTCCAAGCTACCATCGAAAATCCTAGCTACCATCGCCACTCCTAACTACCATCGCCACTCCTAGCTACCATCGCCACTCCTAACTACCATCGCCACTCCTAGCTACCATCGCCACTCCTAGCTACCATCGAAAATCCTAGGTACCATCGCCACTCCTAACTACCATCGCCACTCCTAGCTACCATCGCCACTCCTAACTACCAACGCCACTCCTAGCTACCATCGCCAATTCCAAGTACCATCGCCACTCCTAGCTACCATCGTTACTCCTAGCAATCATCGAAACTCCTAGCTACCATCGAAACTCCTAGCTACTATCTCAAATTCTCGCCCCGAGCTAAACACTCGCCAGTTTCGTCACTGAACTGCGCCAGATTAAACGCTGACTTCAGTTGAGCAAAGTAAATCTGTCAAGGTCATGTAATACCAGGTGTAATCAATTTTCGTCTGGTCTGGTAGTCTGGACTATGTCAGACTTGTCTTATGCTGTGTTTACATTGAAACAGTTTCTCCACGACACAGCAGGTGAGAATACTTCATACTTTTTAGGGCTGAGGGAAGAGAGGGAGTATTTCAGACATTTAAAAAACCCATAGAAGTGGCAACATAGGGATGGCGACACAGTGAGTTGTCTCCTTGAGTTGTGAGGTGTCTCATAGAGATGTGAGGTATCTCATAGAGATGTGAGGTGTCTCATAGACATGTGAGGTGTCTCATAGAGATGTGAGGTGTCTCATAGAGATGTGAGGTGTCTCATAGAGATGTTAGTTATCTCATAGAGATGTTAGTTATCTCATAGAGATGTTAGTTATCTCATAGAGATGTTAGTTATCTCATAGAGATGTTAGTTATCTCATAGAGATGTTAGTTATCTCATAGAGATGTTAGTTATCTCATAGAGATGTTAGTTATCTCATAGAGATGTGAGGTGTCTCATAGAGATGTTAGTTATCTCATAGAGATGTTAGTTATCTCATAGAGATGTTAGTTATCTCATAGAGATGTGAGGTGTCTCATAGAGATGTTAGGTATCTCATAGAGATGTGAGGTGTCTCATAGAGATGTTAGTTATCTCATAGAGATGTGAGGTGTCTCATAGAGATGTTAGTTATCTCATAGAGATGTGAGGTGTCTCATAGAGATGTTAGTTATCTCATAGAGATGTGAGGTGTCTCATAGAGATGTTAGTTATCTCATAGAGATGTGAGGTGTCTCATAGAGATGTAAGTTATCTCATAGAGATGTGAGGTGTCTCATAGAGATGTTAGTTATCTCATAGAGATGTGAGGTGTCTCATAGAGATGTTAGTTATCTCATAGAGATGTGAGGTGTCTCATAGAGATGTTAGTTATCTCATAGAGATGTGAGGTGTCTCATAGAGATGTTAGTTATCTCATAGAGATGTGAGGTGTCTCATAGAGATGTTAGTTATCTCATAGAGATGTGAGGTGTCTCATAGAGATGTGAGGTGTCTCATAGAGATGTGAGGTATCTCATAGAGATGTGAGGTGTCTCATAGAGATGTGAGGTGTCTCATAGAGATGTTAGGTGTCTCATAGAGATGTGAGGTGTCTCATAGAGATGTGAGGTGTCTCATAGAGATGTGAGGTATCTCATAGAGATGTGAGGTATCTCATAGAGATGTGAGGTATCTCATAGAGATGTGAGGTGTCTCATAGAGATGTTAGGTATCTCATAGAGATGTGAGGTGTCTCATAGAGATGTTAGGTATCTCATAGAGATGTGAGGTATCTCATAGAGATGTTAGTTATCTCATAGAGATGTGAGGTGTCTCATAGAGATGTTAGTTATCTCATAGAGATGTGAGGTGTCTCATAGAGATGTTAGGTATCTCATAGAGATGTGAGGTATCTCATAGAGATGTGAGGTATCTCATAGAGATGTGAGGTATCTCATAGAGATGTGAGGTATCTCATAGAGATGTGAGGTGTCTCATAGAGATGTTAGGTATCTCATAGAGATGTTAGGTATCTCATAGAGATGTTAGGTATCTCATAGAGATGTTAGGTATCTCATAGAGATGTTAGGTATCTCATAGAGATGTTAGGTATCTCATAGAGATGTTAGGTATCTCATAGAGATGTTAGGTATCTCATAGAGATGTTAGGTATCTCATAGAGATGTTAGGTATCTCATAGAGATGTTAGGTATCTCATAGAGATGTTAGGTATCTCATAGAGATGTTAGGTATCTCATAGAGATGTGAGGTATCTCATAGAGATGTTAGGTATCTCATAGAGATGTGAGGTATCTCATAGAGATGTTAGGTATCTCATAGAGATGTTAGGTATCTCATAGAGATGTTAGGTATCTCATAGAGATGTTAGGTATCTCATAGAGATGTTAGGTATCTCATAGAGATGTTAGGTATCTCATAGAGATGTTAGGTATCTCATAGAGATGTGAGGTATCTCATAGAGATGTGAGGTATCTCATAGAGATGTTAGGTATCTCATAGAGATGTTAGGTATCTCATAGAGATGTTAGGTATCTCATAGAGATGTTAGGTATCTCATAGAGATGTTAGGTATCTCATAGAGATGTTAGGTATCTCATAGAGATGTGAGGTATCTCATAGAGATGTTAGGTATCTCATAGAGATGTGAGGTATCTCATAGAGATGTTAGGTATCTCATAGAGATGTTAGGTATCTCATAGAGATGTTAGGTATCTCATAGAGATGTTAGGTATCTCATAGAGATGTGAGGTATCTCATAGAGATGTTAGGTATCTCATAGAGATGTTAGGTATCTCATAGAGATGTTAGGTATCTCATAGAGATGTTAGGTATCTCATAGAGATGTTAGGTATCTCATAGAGATGTTAGGTATCTCATAGAGATGTTAGGTATCTCATAGAGATGTTAGTTATCTCATAGAGATGTTAGGTATCTCATAGAGATGTGAGGTATCTCATAGAGATGTTAGGTATCTCATAGAGATGTTAGGTATCTCATAGAGATGTTAGGTATCTCATAGAGATGTTAGGTATCTCATAGAGATGTTAGGTATCTCATAGAGATGTTAGTTATCTCATAGAGATGTTAGGTATCTCATAGAGATGTTAGGTATCTCATAGAGATGTGAGGTATCTCATAGAGATGTTAGGTATCTCATAGAGATGTGAGGTATCTCATAGAGATGTTAGGTATCTCATAGAGATGTTAGGTATCTCATAGAGATGTTAGGTATCTCATAGAGATGTGAGGTATCTCATAGAGATGTTAGGTATCTCATAGAGATGTTAGGTATCTCATAGAGATGTGAGGTATCTCATAGAGATGTTAGTTATCTCATAGAGATGTGAGGTATCTCATAGAGATGTTAGGTATCTCATAGAGATGTTAGGTATCTCATAGAGATGTTAGGTATCTCATAGAGATGTGAGGTATCTCATAGAGATGTTAGGTATCTCATAGAGATGTTAGGTATCTCATAGAGATGTTAGGTATCTCATAGAGATGTTAGGTATCTCATAGAGATGTGAGGTGTCTCATAGAGATGTTAGTTATCTCATAGAGATGTTAGGTGTCTCATAGAGATGTTAGGTATCTCATAGAGATGTGAGGTATCTCATAGAGATGTTAGGTATCTCATAGAGATGTTAGGTATCTCATAGAGATGTTAGGTATCTCATAGAGATGTTAGGTATCTCATAGAGATGTTAGGTATCTCATAGAGATGTTAGGTATCTCATAGAGATGTTAGGTATCTCATAGAGATGTGAGGTATCTCATAGAGATGTTAGGTATCTCATAGAGATGTTAGTTATCTCATAGAGATGTTAGTTATCTCATAGAGATGTGAGGTATCTCATAGAGATGTTAGGTATCTCATAGAGATGTTAGGTATCTCATAGAGATGTTAGGTATCTCATAGAGATGTTAGGTATCTCATAGAGATGTTAGGTATCTCATAGAGATGTTAGGTATCTCATAGAGATGTGAGGTGTCTCATAGAGATGTGAGGTATCTCATAGAGATGTTAGGTATCTCATAGAGATGTTAGGTATCTCATAGAGATGTTAGGTATCTCATAGAGATGTTAGGTATCTCATAGAGATGTTAGGTATCTCATAGAGATGTTAGGTATCTCATAGAGATGTTAGTTATCTCATAGAGATGTTAGGTATCTCATAGAGATGTTAGGTATCTCATAGAGATGTTAGGTATCTCATAGAGATGTTAGGTATCTCATAGAGATGTTAGGTATCTCATAGAGATGTTAGGTATCTCATAGAGATGTTAGGTATCTCATAGAGATGTGAGGTATCTCATAGAGATGTGAGGTATCTCATAGAGATGTTAGGTATCTCATAGAGATGTGAGGTATCTCATAGAGATGTTAGGTATCTCATAGAGATGTGAGGTATCTCATAGAGATGTTAGGTATCTCATAGAGATGTTAGGTATCTCATAGAGATGTTAGGTATCTCATAGAGATGTTAGGTATCTCATAGAGATGTTAGGTATCTCATAGAGATGTGAGGTATCTCATAGAGATGTTAGGTATCTCATAGAGATGTGAGGTATCTCATAGAGATGTTAGGTATCTCATAGAGATGTTAGGTATCTCATAGAGATGTTAGTTATCTCATAGAGATGTTAGGTATCTCATAGAGATGTTAGGTATCTCATAGAGATGTTAGGTATCTCATAGAGATGTGAGGTATCTCATAGAGATGTTAGGTATCTCATAGAGATGTGAGGTATCTCATAGAGATGTTAGGTATCTCATAGAGATGTTAGGTATCTCATAGAGATGTTAGGTATCTCATAGAGATGTTAGGTATCTCATAGAGATGTTAGGTATCTCATAGAGATGTTAGGTATCTCATAGAGATGTTAGGTATCTCATAGAGATGTTAGTTATCTCATAGAGATGTGAGGTATCTCATAGAGATGTTAGGTATCTCATAGAGATGTGAGGTATCTCATAGAGATGTTAGGTATCTCATAGAGATGTTAGGTATCTCATAGAGATGTTAGGTATCTCATAGAGATGTTAGGTATCTCATAGAGATGTGAGGTGTCTCATAGAGATGTGAGGTATCTCATAGAGATGTTAGGTATCTCATAGAGATGTTAGGTATCTCATAGAGATGTTAGGTATCTCATAGAGATGTTAGGTATCTCATAGAGATGTTAGTTATCTCATAGAGATGTTAGGTATCTCATAGAGATGTTAGGTATCTCATAGAGATGTTAGGTATCTCATAGAGATGTGAGGTGTCTCATAGAGATGTTAGGTATCTCATAGAGATGTTAGGTATCTCATAGAGATGTGAGGTATCTCATAGAGATGTTAGGTATCTCATAGAGATGTTAGGTATCTCATAGAGATGTGAGGTATCTCATAGAGATGTTAGTTATCTCATAGAGATGTGAGGTGTCTCATAGAGATGTTAGGTATCTCATAGAGATGTGAGGTATCTCATAGAGATGTTAGGTATCTCATAGAGATGTTAGGTATCTCATAGAGATGTTAGGTATCTCATAGAGATGTTAGGTATCTCATAGAGATGTTAGGTATCTCATAGAGATGTTAGGTATCTCATAGAGATGTTAGGTATCTCATAGAGATGTGAGGTGTCTCATAGAGATGTTAGGTATCTCATAGAGATGTTAGGTATCTCATAGAGATGTTAGGTATCTCATAGAGATGTGAGGTATCTCATAGAGATGTTAGTTATCTCATAGAGATGTTAGGTATCTCATAGAGATGTGAGGTATCTCATAGAGATGTGAGGTATCTCATAGAGATGTTAGGTATCTCATAGAGATGTTAGGTATCTCATAGAGATGTTAGGTATCTCATAGAGATGTTAGGTATCTCATAGAGATGTTAGGTATCTCATAGAGATGTTAGGTATCTCATAGAGATGTTAGGTATCTCATAGAGATGTTAGGTATCTCATAGAGATGTTAGGTATCTCATAGAGATGTTAGGTATCTCATAGAGATGTTAGGTATCTCATAGAGATGTTAGGTATCTCATAGAGATGTTAGGTATCTCATAGAGATGTTAGGTATCTCATAGAGATGTGAGGTGTCTCATAGAGATGTTAGGTATCTCATAGAGATGTTAGGTATCTCATAGAGATGTTAGGTATCTCATAGAGATGTGAGGTGTCTCATAGAGATGTTAGGTATCTCATAGAGATGTGAGGTGTCTCATAGAGATGTTAGGTATCTCATAGAGATGTGAGGTATCTCATAGAGATGTTAGGTATCTCATAGAGATGTTAGGTATCTCATAGAGATGTGAGGTATCTCATAGAGATGTTAGGTATCTCATAGAGATGTGAGGTATCTCATAGAGATGTTAGGTATCTCATAGAGATGTTAGGTATCTCATAGAGATGTGAGGTGTCTCATAGAGATGTTAGGTATCTCATAGAGATGTGAGGTGTCTCATAGAGATGTTAGGTATCTCATAGAGATGTTAGGTATCTCATAGAGATGTTAGTTATCTCATAGAGATGTGAGGTGTCTCATAGAGATGTTAGGTATCTCATAGAGATGTTAGGTATCTCATAGAGATGTGAGGTATCTCATAGAGATGTGAGGTGTCTCATAGAGATGTTAGGTATCTCATAGAGATGTTAGGTATCTCATAGAGATGTTAGGTATCTCATAGAGATGTGAGGTGTCTCATAGAGATGTTAGGTATCTCATAGAGATGTTAGGTATCTCATAGAGATGTTAGGTATCTCATAGAGATGTTAGGTGTCTCATAGAGATGTGAGGTGTCTCATAGAGATGTTAGGTATCTCATAGAGATGTTAGGTATCTCATAGAGATGTGAGGTGTCTCATAGAGATGTTAGGTATCTCATAGAGATGTTAGGTATCTCATAGAGATGTGAGGTGTCTCATAGAGATGTGAGGTGTCTCATAGAGATGTTAGGTATCTCATAGAGATGTTAGGTATCTCATAGAGATGTTAGGTATCTCATAGAGATGTGAGGTATCTCATAGAGATGTTAGGTATCTCATAGAGATGTTAGGTATCTCATAGAGATGTTAGGTGTCTCATAGAGATGTGAGGTGTCTCATAGAGACTTGAGGTATTTCATTGGGCTGTGAGTTGTCTCACTGAGATTTAAGAGGTCTTATAGAGATGTGAGGTGCTTAATAGAGATTTAAGGTGTCTCATGGCGATTAGATGTGTCTCATAGAGATGTGAGGTGCTTCATATAGTTGTTATGTAGCTCATAGATGTGGGGTGTCTCATAGAGATTAGAGGTGTCTCAAATAGTTGTGAGGTGTCTCCTAGAGGTGTGAGGTGTCTTCTAGAAGTGAGCATTGTTATCTAGAGGTCTGAAGTGTTTTCTAGAGGTGTTATGTATCTTCTGGAGAAGTGTCTCCTAGAGGTATGATGTATCTTCTAGAGACGTGAAGTGTCTTCTAAAAGAGTAATTTGTTTTCTAGAGGTTTGAGGTGTCTTCTAGAGTTATGAGATGTATTCTAGAGATGTGAGGTATCTTCAGGAGGTTGAGGTATCGTAAAAAACTGCTAGGTGTTTTCTAGAGGTTTAGGGTCTTATCTTGAAGTTTGTGGTGTCTTTTTCAGGTGTAAGGTGTCTTCTAAAGATGTGAGATGTTTTCTAGAGATGTGTGAAGTGTCTTCAAAATATGTGAGGTTTCTTCCATAGGTGTGATACACATCTTTTCCTTGTTTTTAAATCTAAATATTCTTTTGTTTAAGCTTTTAAAAAAATATATCCATCCTGTATCTAAGATTAAATTGTATAAAAGTGATTATTTATCGTTTTGAGTAAAAACAAAATATGTTCATCAAGAATTCTATATCAGTTATTAGAATACCAATACTAGGTAACAATATAATATAATTGAATTCAGAATTGTTTGTCCTTTTTACACAAACATCTATTTGGTAAACAGAAGTCTCAGCATTAATTTGCAGTAATAAATACAAATTGAAAAATAGAATTAAAAATAAAATAATGTCCATTTTTTTCTACACAATCTCAATGTGTAAGTTTTCAATTCAAATAATTGTATGACTATCATAAAATCCCTTAAAGCTTGGTTCAGAATCACAGTCGTTCATAATCATAAGCAAATCACACAAGTGTTATAAAAATTATATACAATTATGGTCAAGTTATTTCTTCAGGTTTGTTGCAGTCAAAGGTAAATAGCTGTAAAATAACAAACTGATTTTTTAAGACGTTACAGTTTACTTCCCTTAAGTTCAAATGGTTTACCACTGACAAGCGCATTAACTGGTGCTATTTTCTTGGAATAAAACATTAATACTGTCATTTCTCTTTAAAGAAATTATATCTTTCGAAGTTTAAAAAAAAATATTGGGATAATTAGCACTTTTAATAGAAACGGAATGCATTTACGTTTCACCTTAAACGACATGACTGTTAAATTGTTAAATATGTAACTCCGTGTATTTGCTTTTCAAGGAGTACAATATATTTAAACTTAGAGGTAGTGTTCTTATGTCTTTTAGTATATCAAGTTCCATGCTAATTTCTGTAATCCAATGAATTCTTGAAAGTGTAGTACTTCTACGCCTGCTACTTCTACTACTACTACAACCACTTCTAATACTACTGCTACTACTACTTCCGCATTTCTAGCGGAAATAAATTATTCACAGCCTAAAGCAAATGAGAAAGGTCTATTCATAATCCAAAATAATGCTACGTTTGCACAAATAGTTTTGTTTTGTACAAGTTTACAAATGGTTTTATCTCATTCAGGGGTGGCTGTACACCATTACAGTCCCCTTGAATACATAGTAGTTGTTTCTTCTTATCCATCGTCTAAGCTGAAATTTGAGGGATTTTACTTGAAAGGTTTTTAAAAAATCATCTCATTTTGAGAGTCGCGCTTGTTGTGCTCAGGTGCAACATTGCTGGGTTTTTTTTAAATTAATGATTCTGTTTTTAATCTAATTGTTGTTTCACTAATAAATACAATTATTGAAATATTAACATAACAATTATTTCTCTGTAAAACCCAATAAAAAAATTAAACCCGGCCAAAAAAAGTTTAATGTTTCAGCATAACAGGTAATGAAGGCATTATGAGTACGGCATCAAAGATAACTCAATTGCTTCAAAAATGTTATGCTCATTATCATAATAGTAATAATAATAATTTAAGCACTTGTATAGCGCATTACCCAGCAAACAGCTGGGCTCACAGCACTACACATAGTAACACATTTATTTATAAATGCATTCAATTTAAAGCATTAATAACTAAACTAAACAAAAGTGAAATCAAAATAATACCCTGAAGAGTGATAAGCTTTCTATTATGTCCTTTGATTTCAAATTTCACAATACAATATGCATAACCACCAATGCTATGCTATTGGTCTAATATGCATATATATGCTAAGAGCTATGGTTAATAAATGAGCAAAACATTTCCATTAAGTCTCAAAAACCTTAAAACTTTATTTTAAATATGTTTCACAAATAGAATATATATATATACATGTGTATATATATATATATTTATATACATTTATATGATTTGTCATAATCATACATTTTTCTTAAATTATAACTTATGAATAGCTTAGCCAAAAGCTTTTTTTTACAAATGAAAACTCTTTTTTTCCACAGACAAAATTTTCTCAATTACATGTATATACAAGATATTGAATGTGCTCCTTTTGATATGAAAACTTCAAATGGTATTCAAGGAACCATGGGACAGGACCTTTTTTTTTACTGATAATCACTGACATGGTATGAAATATTTTGTGAACGACCTCTATAACTTAGTTAAAATTGTAATTTTTAAAAGACTGCTTTCTTTTATTAAAACATGCCTTATTTATTGCACTAAGCAAACAAATATTTTTATTTTATGTTCAAAGTAAGTGTACTTAGATTTTAGATGTTCACTAATTTTAATATGATTGAGATTTATTAATTATTAGTTACAGATGCAATTGTAATTGGATTCATAAAAAGAGGTATTGATATAACCAAATTAAATGTTTTTCAATTTCATGAAATTCCAGTAGATTAGTGCTCTAAGCCAGTGCTTCTCAAAGTGGTGGTCCGCGGACTGATGCCGGTCAGTGGGCCATCTGCTGCCGGTCCGCAGAAGTTATCAAGAAATGTAAAAATAAATATAAAATATAATTATAATCCTCCATTTGCAACCGTTACTACAAACCCTATAGAATATGTCATTTTTCGGCAATAAGCACATAAATTGTAGCAAATAAAATAAAATAAATTATATTTCGCTACCACGTCACTACAGGGAAAATAGTTCACCGGTCCCTGGTGCAATGGAAAAATTCCTGCCGGTCCGCCATACTAACAAGTTTGAGAAGCACTGCTCTAAACTTTTGGAAATAAAATATATTGATTATATGGTTGTTTAAAGTGTGCACGCAAAACACATGAAATTATACAATGAGCACCATTTTAATATAAAAGTTAAATTTATTACCTGTGTTATTTCATTGATAATGTAAAGCTGCATTAAATATTTTGTATTTGAGATCTAGATCTTTGTTCAATCAATTGTTTAGAACATTCAGTAGCAATAATTTATTTTAAACTTAAATTTTGTTATTTCAGCATTTCAATGGAAGAGACCTAAAGATCTTACAGCTCATTTCTGGCAGGTTCACTGACATTGACTATGAGGCAAAGGGTCCATGTTTTCAGTCATGAAATTTACGACATACATAATGTTTAAAAAATTTGCTAACTGCTTATATAGTTAAAGAAACTTTCTGTTCCATTGACTTTAAATGTTAACTTTTGAAGGAAGCTATGTGTTAAAAGTAAAATCAAAGACACATATATATTTGAAAAGAAAAAGGTATCATTTTTTTCAAAACACAAAAATTATTCAAAAATAAAAATTATTGCACTTGTAATTAAAATGTGCCTCACTTTTTGAAAAAAAATAACCAAGGGAGTTAAAAATTTAAAAAAAATTATTACATTTAAAAAAAATTACATTAACTTAATTGAGAAATTAATCTTGCATATATATGTCAAAAAGTAGGAAAGGAAAAGTACTATGCTCGTAACATACATAATTTCAATAAAATAATTTAATTTGAAATGTTTAGGTTTTCACATTAAGAAAATAATTTACAAAAAAATTACAAATAATCATCAGTTGCACCCACATTGACTACATTAAACTAATTATATCACTATACAAAGTGAACATATCTCTATATCTGTAAACTGTCTATTTGCCTTTTACATAAAGATCTACTTTCAAAATCTTTGAAAATTCAATCTATATAACACAAAATAATTACCTATAAATATATTTTTATATATTATGCTTCCTTTATTATGACAATATCTTAATTAATACATTCCATTTAATATTCGTCTAAGAGAGTATATTCTTTTAAAACCCTGCATCAACTCGACCCACACTACATGTATTTAAGTGATCCATTTTGATGGGCCCCAATTTTAGCATTAAATGTAATCATATCCACAATTTTTTTTATTTAAAAATTAAACCAAACAATTTTTTTTTCTGGGACAATCGAAACACTGGTTGAAAGATATTATCTTAACTTATCTTATCTGTTACAGACGTTCGTTCTATACAGAAGATTACTGTGTCCTACGCATATCTATGGTTTGTATTTAGTCCTCCTTTTTTATTAGAGATTTAAATGTTGATAAAGTGTTGGCTTGTCCTGGTTTTTATTCAGGTAACCCATTCTTAAGTTATCTTCTGTTATATTTCTAAATTAGAATTAATTGCTTTATGTATGATTACTACTTTACTCTTGGTTCTTCTATCCTCTAGTGTTTCAAGGTTTAATGATTTAACTAATGGTGTTATTCTTGTCGGTTTTGAATATTCTCCAGTAATGAATGTGGCAGCTCTTTTTTGAATTTGTTCTAGTTTATCAATGGTTTCTTTGGTGGATGGGTCCCATACAGAAGATGCATATTCTAGTACAGGTCTCACCAAAGTGAGGTAGCATTTTAGTTTTATATTATAGATATTAATATAGTTGTTTGTTGAATTCAGCAATTTCGGTAAATGCTTGTGTTTTATTTGAGATGTTTGGTGTAAAAATTAAAGATTTATAATTTAGAAGGCAAAAGAGAGATCTATAAGTGAGAGAATGAGTGAACTGCATATGTAAAGCCTAATAAGCGCCCATCCCACATTTTAGTCATATGAAATAAAAGTACTTGAACTTATAAGTTTTAAATTATTTTCTTCTTTTTAAGTCCACTTATAAAAGCGTGGTTTTTAAAAATCTTTCTTTTTTACCTCTATTTATTTTATTCTTTTTAGTCTAAGTGTATGCTATGGTGAGTTTTGTCGCTTCCTTTTGATATTGATTATTGAAGTATTGATTATGTTCAATATAATACGTATTGTGTGACAAACATTTACAGACTGAAACTGACTGAACTCGCCTTGCTGTTAAACACGAGATGTGGTCATCGATGACTGGGGTGAACTCCGGTGGCACATGGATGTCAACAATAGTAGACGGATACAAATACTATAGAGAGATAAACTAAAAATGCATTAATTTAATTACGGTACATTCGATTGCTCTGAAATTTTGATGCAATGCATTGTCATCCAAGATCTATCTGTGGTAAAATTTGAGATCTCTACGACCATAAGAAGTGGTTTAATTTTTACGGTGGAAATTTTGAAAATTTGCAGACAGGAACGAAGGCAATGCGGACAGGTACGAAAGCAATGCGGACAGGAAAGAAAGCAAGTTAATAAAAATGTGGTAAAATGGACAAGCTCTCTGATGATGTTAATTAAAAATGTATTTAATGTTTAAAATTTCTAATATGTTATTTTCATGCTTGGCTTTTTTCCAAACTAAAGTGTATGTGTTTCTTTACACAATGAGATCTTCTTTGCAAGTCACTTCTAAAAAATTTCCAATGTGAATGGACACAAGAGGAAGTCATCAAATCAGTGACGTCAACATTGTGGAACTGTCTTTCATTTTTTTCTAAAGAATGGTAAAACATTGATCATTTTAAGAAAAATGTGAAGATTTTTTTTCTGTAATTCCATATCGTATTTAAAAAATCAAAAGCGCAAGGAGTATGCTAAAGTAACATAGATAAAATTAGCGCTGTATAAGAAAGCTTTCATTCATTCAATGATACACTTACAAAAATATTTATCTTATAAACATTATTATTTAAATTTGATTTTGAAAAAATAAGTCAATATCCATATTTTAAATAACTAATAGCTCATTCAAATTTCTATTAACAATCAAAAAGAGGCTACCATGAAATTCTTTGCTTTTTTCAAAGTAAAATTACTTAATTCCCTTGTATTTAATAGCACTTTAACTCCTAATATTAATAATTTAAAAGACAAAAGATATCAGGTTTTATTTAAATTTTTTTCTTTTATGAAATACAATTTTTAATATCATAAACTCTTTTAAACATATATTTCTTTAAAATGCATATCTTTTTCATTTTTAAAAGTATGATAAAATCTAAATTAAAATGAATAATAAGCTACAGAAGTTATTTTAGTTTGTATAGAAGCGACCTTTTTAAGACATCTGCCTGACTTTAATATTTCTTGCGACTTTAATTATTTGTAATTACAATAAAATAAAAGTTGCTTTTATGCGTAATAAAAGTTTAACCATCGTATTAAATTATCTCATGTTGAGGAATTTATTTGATGTTTGAGTTGATAGATGTTACAAATACACGTATCTCTAATGTGTTGTTAAAGGTATTAGTTACAGGAAGTAACAAAGGTTGAATAGATTGTAGTCAAACTTTGCAGCTTAACACAATTTTTCAAATATTTGAAATTTTACTTTGCTATCCATTCCCTATTTTCTAAAGCATTTCTATTTTAAGTGAAAGAAAATGTTAGAAGTTGTTAATATAATTTTTAAAAATTATATCCAAAGAAATAGCATTTACAGTAAGTTCTCAATTCAAAATTGGTGGATTGAAAAAGCATATCCAACATATTGAAGAATAATATATAGCCTCAAATAAAATACATATATTGTCATATAAAAGTGACGTTATAGGTGTGTACTTTAAAAAAAACAACCTATAAAGTTTATTTACATGTATTCATATTTATCTTTTTAGCAATAATTGGCCAAGGAGGATTAAGTATAATCCCTCAGTTAAATAGATAGCCTGCTATAAATGATATTGATGATCACACAGATGTGACATTTTATATTATTTTATTATTATTTATATTATATTATTACTATTATAGTTTATATGAATATTAATGGCTATCTATAAAGGACATCTATTCTTATTTATAAAGATATAAGGCTGTATAATAGATCATTAATTACTATTTATGTGTTGAATACAAGGCAAAATATAAATGAAATTATTTTTTTTATACATGTGACATTATAGGGCAATTATTTTATAATACAAGGGTTGTCTATCAAAGCCATCACTAATAATTTAAGACAATTTGAAAGGGCATAATTACCATCTCTAAGTGGAATATATAGCCAATATAAATGCAATTAATTGTGATATATCTAAGTAACATTATAGGTCAATACTTTTTAAAGGAATGGCTATTTATAAGGGATAATTAATATATAAAATATATCTCTATATATATAAGACGCATTTGTTGTCTGTCTGTTCCCTAATAACTCAAGATCCAGACAACCAAATAACGTGAAATATTTGGTACACGTACACAAAATTATACCGGAAAGGTTATTAAACAGGTTTCGTTCCATATATATAAGATACTGGGGCCCGGGGGCCCAAAATGTAGTTTTTCCCTATATGAGCTATATAAAATAAAAATTATTGAAAATTAAGACGTAAAATAATGACGCAAATTAATAAACATTTTGGTGTCGAGATTAACAAGAAGGCGATTATCGCCATAAAATAATTTTTTTTGTTGTTGTTGCTTTGTTGTTGTTGCTTTTGTTGTTGTAGTTGTTGTTTTGTTGTTGTTGCTTTGTTGTTGTTGCTGTTGTTGTTGTAGTTGTTGTTTTGTTGTTGTTTTGTTGTTGATGTTTTTGTTGTTGTTTTGTTTTTGTTGTTGTTGCTGTTGTTGTTTTTGTTGTTGTTGCTGTTGTTGTTGCTGTTGTTGCTTTTGTGTTGTTTTTGCTGTTGTTGTTGTTGTCCACATCCCTTGCCCTGCGACGACAATGTCCTTCATGTTGTTGTTGCTTTGTTGTTGTTGCTGTTGTAGTTGTTGTTTTGTTGTTGTTGTTGTAGTTGTTGTTTTTTTGTTGTTTTGTTTTTGTTTTGTTGTTGTTTTTGTTGTTGTTTTGTTTTTGTTGTTTTGTTGTTGTTTTTGTTGTTTTTGTTGTTGTTTTGTTTTTGTTGTTTTGTTGTTTTTGTTGTTTTTGTTGTTGTTTTGTTTTTGTTGTTTTGTTGTTGTTTTTGTTGTTTTTGTTTTGTTGCTGTTGTTGTTAAACCCGGGCGGGAGCCGGGCACTTGCCCCTAGTATATATATATATAAAATATATATAATATATATATATATATAATATATTAATTATCATTTTAAAAATGCCATTATAATCTAAAAGGTAGGGATGTAAGTTATCATTTCTAAGTGGAATATATAGACGCTGTAAAGGACATCATTTATCATTTATAAGTGACATATTTCAATTACTATTTGAAAGAAAAGGCTATCTTTAAAGGACATCACATGTCGTTTATTATTCTTTATAGGTCCGTTAAAATTAATAATGATATATGCCATGTGAAAATAAAGGCAAATTAATTTTTAAATTAAAGCTACCATAAAAATAAAGGACATCAATTGTTGTTTAAAATGACATTATCAACCAATATGAAGGAGCATTGACGCCCTTCGTTATAGACTATTCACGCAAATTTATACGAAATTATCGTCACTTACAGTTAAATTACGTTTTAAATTTATGGTTATCTAGAAATGAAATAAATTGTTTTTATAATGCTATTATAAGCAAACATGCGGGGACATTAATTATAACCTTTCCTAAGTTAATTATAAAGCCTCATTTAAATGACTTAAATTTTGATTTCTAATTGACATTGTCATTCAATTAATTATGAATTAAATGAAAATCTTTAAAGGACTTCTAATGTCATTTATAGAGCCATTATAATCTAATCTGAAGTTGTTTTAATGACCATTTTAAGTGAAAATTATAACTACCTTAAATTACTTTATTTTTCATAAATATGTGTCCTATGTCAAATAGTATTTAAAATGGGAATGTGTCCATTATTATGCCATTATAAGCAAGATAGAATAGGGATACTGACGAACCGTAAATGGAATTTATAGTTATAATCGTTACATAAAAATGACATTACTTGACACTACACATCGTTTCATCATATCTGTCATCATCAAACTGTGTCTTTATCTTGAATGTTATAGTCTCATCATCTTATGACATCATCTTCTTTAAATTATAAGGTTATCATATCATGGTGAGATTATGTCATCATTCAATTTTTAAAATATGAACATATCTCATATCATGACAGCCCCACTCAGTGATTAGTGTATGTGATAATGTCATGTCATCCTCACTCAAGGATAAGTGTAAGTCATAATGGCATGTCATCCTCACTCATTGATAGGTGTATGTGCTAATGTCATGTCATCCTCACTCAGTGATTAGTGTATGTGATAATGTAATGTCATCCTCACTCAGTGATTAGTGTATGTGATAATGTCATGTCATCCTCACTCAAGGATAAGTGTAAGTCATAATGGCATGTCATCCTCACTCAATGATAAGTGTAGGTCATAATGGCATGTCATCCTCACTCAATGAAAAGTGTATGTGATAATGTCATGTCATCCCCACTCAGTGATTAGTGTATGTGATAATGTCATGTCATCCTCACTCAAGGATAAGTGTAAGTCATAATGGCATGTCATCCTCACTCATTGATTAGTGTATGTGATAATGTCATGTCATCCTCACTCAAGGATAAGTGTAAGTCATAATGGCATGTCATCCTCACTCAAGGATAAGTGTAAGTCATAATGGCATGTCATCCTCACTCATTGATAGGTGTATGTGATAATGTCATGTCATCCTCACTCAGTGATTAGTGTATGTGATAATGTCATGTCATCCTCACTCAAGGATAAGTGTAAGTCATAATGGCATATCATCCTTACTCAATGATAAGTGTAGGTCATAATGGCATGTCATCCTCACTCAATGATAAGTGTATGTGATAATGTCATGTCATCCTCACTCAGTGATTAGTGTATGTGATAATGTCATGTCATCCTCACTCAAGGATAAGTGTAAGTCATAATGGCATATCATCCTTACTCAATGATAAGTGTAGGTCATAATGGCATGTCATCCTCACTCAATGATAAGTGTATGTGATAATGTCATGTCATCCTCACTCAGTGATTAGTGCATGTGATAATGTCATGTCATCCTCACTCAAGGATAAGTGTAAGTCATAATGGCATGTCATCCTCACTCAATGATAAGTGTAGGTCATTATTGCATGTCATCCTCACTCAATGATAAGTGTAGGTAATAATGGCATGTCATCCTCACTCAATGATAAGTTTATGTGATAATGTCATGTCATCCTCACTCAATTATAAGTGTATGTGATAATGTCATGTCATCCTCACTCAAGGATAAGTGTAAGTCATAATGGCATGTCATCCTTACTCAATGATAAGTGTAGGTCATAATGGCATGTCATCCTCACTCAATGATAAGTGTATGTGATAATGTCATGTCATCCTCACTCAGTGATTAGTGCATGTGATAATGTCATGTCATCCTCACTCAAGGATAAGTGTAAGTCATAATGGCATGTCATCCTCACTCAATGATAAGTGTAGGTCATAATTGCATGTCATCCTCACTCAATGATAAGTGTAGGTAATAATGGCATGTCATCCTCACTCAATGATAAGTTTATGTGATAATGTCATGTCATCCTCACTCAATTATAAGTGTAAGTCATAATGTCATATCATCCTCACTCAATGATAAGTGTAGGTCATAATGGCATGTCATCCTCACTCAATGATAAGTCTATGTGATAATGTCATGTAATCCTCACTAAGTGATACGTGTATCTGATGTCATGTCATCCTCACTCAATGATAAGTGTAGGTCATAATGGCATGTCATCCTCACTCAATGATAAGTGTAGGTCATAATGGCATGTCATCCTCACTCAATGATAAGTGTAGGTCATAATGGCATGTCATGCTCACTCAATGATAAGTGTATGTGATAATGTCATGTCATCCTCACTCATTGATAAGTGAAGGTCATAATGGCATGTCATCATCACTCAATGATAAGTGTATGTGATAATGGCATGTCATCCTCACTCAATGATAAGTGTATGTGATAATGTCATGTCATCCTCACTAAATGATAAGTGAAGGTCATAATGGCATGTCATCCTCACTCAATGATAAGTGTATGTGATAATGGCATGTCATCCTCACTCAATGAAAAGTGTATGTGATAATGTCATGTCATCCTCACTCAATGATAAGTGAAGGTCATAATGGCATGTCATCCTCACTCAATGATAAGTGTAGGTCATAATGACATGTCATCCTCACTCAATGATAAGTGTATGTGATAATGTCATTTCATCCTCACTCAGTGATTAGTGTATGTGATAATGTCATGTCATCCTCACTCAGTGATAAGTGTAGGTCATAATGGCATGTCATCTTCACTCAATGATAAGTTTATACCATGATGTCATGCCATGCTCACTCAGTGATAAGTCTAAATAATGATGTCATTTCATCCTCACTCAGTAATAAGTGGATGCCATGATGATCTCATGTCATCCTCACTCAGTGGTAGGTGTATGTGTTGATGGCATGTCATCCCCACTCAGTGATAAGTGTTTTTCATGATGTCATGTTATCGTCACCTAATACTATGTCTATTACAGCGTCCCAAGGCTTACAGTCTTGTAATACAACTTTTATTTAACTTCATATTTCAACCTAACCAAAACACATGCGATAGGCATTATCTATTTTTAGTTGGTGGCTCTGTTCACTTTCCCAGCAAATCATGGCTGCATGTCTTGCAAAACACTTGATAGTTTTAACGGCAATTAAACGCCAATCACCAAGTCCCGGTTGTTGCGACTGATTTCGGTTTATATGGTCGCCGTTCACTGGGATTGAGTTTAACTGTCATTTGGACGAGGTTAACCGGCGACTGGGATTTAGTTTTTGCTTGTCGTCTCTCTTAACAATGCCCCAAGTAAGAATGTCGACAATCAAAATCTAGACCTATTTTAGACATTAGAAACGCTCTTTCTAAACAGAAGGTTCTAGTGTCCTCTCTTATCTATGGTATATGTTTAGTTTTGAGTTTTATTGAGGTTTTGAATGCTGTCATTGTGGTGGTTTTCCTCGTTTGTTCAGGCAACCTATTTCATTCCAAAAACCAGCCAACAGCCCAGTATTTTTAAGAGAATTCTATTAAAGCACTCTTCTCTCTTCTGCTTGTATGTGAGTAGAATATACTAACCACGCGACGCTCTCTTTTTGGGGTCGAAATCTACGCTCTTAGTACCAGGCTCATTGTTTTACTGGCAAGCCTCATCAAGCGGGCATTGCCAATAAGATACTTTTCCCACAGTTGTTGGAACCGACTGGTCCAAAAACTACGTCATTCATGTCGTCTTGAGGAGTCAACGTATATTTCGGATTTCAAAACGTCCTGTATTTTATTTTATTTTTTAAAATTTATAATTTTATCTTTTTGATGGCCTGGTATAAAATCTTTGTGAATTCCAGACTCTCATTTATTTATTATGTATACACATATAGCGCAGTACACCAGCCTATGGCTGGGCTCACTGTGATTTACGATCATTTTCAACAGTTCGAAAAAAGACATTGTTCTCCTAATATTCATAAGAATACACAATATCATTTACAAATGTCGATACACGGACGTACATCCGTCATATACTGGTAGTCAGATGGAACAAGCTCAGAGCACCTCATCGCCTGTACGCCGAACAGGTCTCCTGGACAAAAAAGAATGTCTTCAGCATGGTCATCATGTTATTCCCAAATGTTAGTCTGGTCATTTGGGCCAAGAGACCCAGCGTCGACCTTGGTGACGTGAAAATGTATGCCTCTGCTTTTCCTCATCCCTACGGGAGTACGCCTCTGGCAAACGTCTCAGAAATGAACCGTGTATCAAGGCTACACACAAGATCAGGTTCAAGTACGTGCACTTGGCAGTCCTGTCATGAACCCTGGACAATAGACGATAGCGCAAGTATATCAACACAGATTAAATCTCTGAAATTCTTCCAACACAACCTAATCTGTCACACCGCCACTAGGCGAGCAGTACCGCCGACTTTGAGAACCGCTGCTATCAACTTGTTACTCGATGGCTTTCGTTGTCACCGCCGGGATGTCAAGTAAAGTAACATTAAAAGCCATGCGCAAACAAATAAAAAAAACAACTTTACAGCAGACGACGTGAGTTCGAATCACCTCATACTAGTTTAAATGTTGCAGCGTTACTCAGTTCTTTAAAAAAAATATAATTATTTTTAAAAATATTGAATAGGTATGGGTGAGTCTAAGAAAAACGCATGAAAACAACGACCATATCGGCAAATAGCCTACATAAGCGAAAAAACATTAGAATTAGACATTAGACTAAATTCCTGAATTGGACTGACTTTGTACGATTAACAATAATTTTAATTCATAAATATTAATAATTAATAATAACAATTTATTAATTAAAAAGAATAATATCTCTTTTTAATTTAGAGAATTTTTTTGTTCTTTCTCTATAACCCAGGAGTTTTAAATGTATAAAATAGTATTATTAACTATTGGTGAGTAAACATGGTAAAGTTTCTCTCAGTATTCTAACTATATACGATTGACATTGGCTTGGATTGCGCGTCAAATATGAATGTATAGTTAAAGTTCACTAAACATATAAACATACAAATTCTTTAAAATTTATGTTGAAATTAATTGACAATGAAAAGAGTGTAGCTTACATTGAATCTGACAAGGAACAAATGTTAGAATCGGGAACCCATTCAAATATTTTCCTGGTTTGAAAATGCTGATATTGATTATTTTTTTAAAGTATAGAAAATACCAAATGATAATACGTGTACTGTACGTTGTAAGCATGTGTACATATATATATATATATATATATATATATATATATAATATATATATATATATATATATATTACACTGAACTGAGACCAAAAGAGAAGAGCGGTAGAAAGAGAGGTAACGGAAACGACAGAGACAGACCAAAAGAGGGACAGATAGAAAGCGATAGAAGGCAGATAGGAAATACATTGAGTAAGAAAAACTTAAGAACCAACCGAAAGAGAGAAATATTACCAAAATGAGAAGATATTTTACGAGAGGATAGTCAGGCAGGAAGAGAGGAGGGACAGAGAGAAAGAAAGAAGACAGAGAGAAAGAAAGGAGACAGAGAGAGAGAGTGAGAGAGAGAGAAAGAGAGAGATTGTTGAGGGGCGATTGAGCGGCCTTTCCTTTTCGTATATTGTAACAAGAGGAAAATTTTCTCTGAAGGCAGAGTGCCATTTTTTATATTATATAGACAAAATATACAACCATCACCAATAATATGCGTCAATGTTATATGCACGCGTTGTTGTTTTTTTCTTTTCTGAATGACAGTTGAATAAACCCTAATGAACCCGGAGCAAAAAACTTGATACAAAAACTTGATTAAACTTATTACTAAAAGTTTGGGTAAAGAACATGATATTCAAGAGAAGTGAGGGAAATGGAGGAAGTGATTTGACCGGGGGAGGGGGGTTGGGGTGGAGGTGTCAAAAGGATTTCTTGTACAGGTGGCGCTATATCAAAAAGCCCTAAATGTCAATGCCCCTAGAGACTCCTAACTGCCATTGTTTGAAACATCCATTGACGACACGTTTCTTTGTCCAACAAGAAATTTTAAATTTCCAGTCCAGTGTCCTGGGCAGTGGGTCTAAAACTGTATTAATTTACCTGCCCCGGGGCATTGTATTGGGAAAACACTTAAGGGATCAGATATATTATGTAAGTTATTAAAATAAAGATATAAAGTTTTCTAATTCGTGCATTGTTAACAATAAATAGAAAAATCAACAACCTCGTAAAAACGAAGTTTTTGACTATAAATCCCTTATATATGAGAGATAACTAAAAGTATTGATTATGCTCCAACGCGACAAACATTTACAGCCTGAAACTGAGTGATTTCCACCTGGTTAAAACACGAGATGTGGTCACCGATGGCTGGCATGAAGTCAAGTGACCCGTAAAATATAAACAATAGCGACTCCTACACATAGTTTTATATAGATAAACTAAAAATGCATTAATTTAATTACGGTACGTTCGATCGATCTGAAATTTTGATACGATGCATTGTTAGGTTACACAAGTCTATGTGCCAATTTTCAGCTCGATGGCAGCATGGAAAGTGGGTCATTTGTTACTTTTGTTTTTCCGCCCGACGAAGAGATGACGACAGAGAGACAAGATTTCTAAGTTAATGTAAGGGATTTAATAAAATAATGCACATAATGGATAATACATTAATACATAACTATGAATACTATGATGTATGTATATAAGTCGAAAGTTTTCTGTTCGACGGGCTTATGTCTTTGTTGTATGTGGCATTATGAGAATATCTATTAGTTGCATGTCGTGTTGTAGATTGGTCTGCCAGAGGCGTCTACTGCTTCAGGATGACACGCAACCACAGTCCCCCTTCTCAGTGGCATCGCGCCTGAATTGTGAGGCGTCTACCCCACCCACAAACTTCCCCTCCCCAAGAAGCATCACCTGCATTGTGAGGTATACACCGCACCCAGAAGAGTCTCCTACACTCAGAGGCATCAAGATGGAGCAGAACTGGTTCCCCTCCTCTCCCCCCCCCCAACTAATTTAGCATTGGTCTGGGCCTACACGCAAAAATTCCTGTGGAAAATGCTCCTTGGTCAGGGAGAAGCATGAGGACACATTTTGAGACTCCATCACTTAGCAGATGATTGTATGTGAAATCAATAATAAGGTTTGTGCATGTTTCCCCCCCCCATAATCACTATTTTTCTTATACGTATACACATTATGTGGGATAGATCTACGTTAATTTGCGTTATAGACTTAAGAATTGGAACACCGCTTACAATCCATTGACAGCGTATTTCGAAATCCTGAATGGGGACCTGCATTAAAGGCAGGTTTACTTTGCTCTCCTTCACTTTTTCACACAAGAAGTCGCGTTTTATGACCGTGATCGATTCTCATTGGACCTTCTGTCAAGTCGCTTTTAAGGCCTGATATTTTACAGACTTTACTTCAGTTCTCCGTAAATCTTGGGTTAAAGTGTAAGTACATTTAATATTCCTATTCCTTCAAATCAGTTATTTTTTATACAATTTTGTTATTACTACTAGCTCTACTGTAAAGTATATTTGTAAATAAAATCTTTTAAAGAAATGAAAAACGTCGGCTTATCAGTTTTGCAGAGATGTCAAAGCAACCTGTTAAAACGATGAATATATAATAACGCTTAAATAATGTTGCTTTTAAAGAACTTACTACTGGGGATGTTAAACGTGAAGATACCCAAACTACAGGATATAGCAACATCTCGATTCTCGTAAAAACACATGTAAATCTAAACAAATAGAACTAATAAATAAATGACCTACAGGGTGTAGCAACATCTCAATTCTCGTAAAAAAAACACATGTAAATCTAAACAAATAGAACTAATAAATGACCTACGCAAAGTAAACACCATTCAAAAGTTGTAAGAATTAAGACATTAATTGTTTTTTTTAAAATTATTTTAGTTGCAGATTTGTTTGTTGATGTGACATCCCAATCAGCAACATGAAGTTCGCATCCTTCGCTCTGAGTCTTGTCATGGCGATGGCTGCAAAGATTCTGTTGGCTAGTTGTGCTGGTGAGTAGTGTTGACAACACAAGATGTGCCTATGATCACGTGAAAGGATTTTAGTAGCTGGATGATTGTTCAACTGAGTGGGAGATTATCAGACATACGTATGTTCCAATTATTTCAATGAGCGAGAGATTATCAGACATACGTATGTTCCAATTATTTCAATGAGCGAGAGATTATCAGACATACGTATGTTCCAATTATTTCAATGAGCGAGAGATTATCAGACATACGTATGTTCCAATTATTTCAATGAGCGAGAGATTATCAGACATACGTATGTTCCAATTATTTCAATGAGCGAGAGATTATCAGACATACGTATGTTCCAATTATTTCAATGAGCGAGAGATTATCAGACATACGTATGTTCCAATTATTTCAATGAGCGAGAGATTATCAGACATACGTATGTTCCAATTATTTCAATGAGCGAGAGATTATCAGACATACGTATGTTCCAATTATTTCAATGAGCGAGAGATTATCAGACATACGTATGTTCCAATTATTTCAATGAGCGAGAGATTATCAGACATACGTATGTTCCAATTATTTCAATGAGCGAGAGATTATCAGACATACGTATGTTCCAATTATTTCAATGAGCGAGAGATTAGGAGACAAATGTATGTTCCAATTATTTCAATGAGTGAGAGACTAACAGACATACGTATGTTCCAATTATTTCAATGAGTGAGAGATTAGGAGACAAATGTATGTTCCAATTATTTCCATGAGTGAGAGACTAACAGACATATGTATGTTCCAATTATTTCAATGAGTGAGAGATTAGGAGACAAATGTATGTTCCAATTATTTCAATGAGCGAGAGATTATCAGACATACGTATGTTCCAATTATTTCAATGAGCGAGAGATTATCAGACATACGTATGTTCCAATTATTTCAATGAGCGAGAGATTATCAGACATACGTATGTTCCAATTATTTCAGTGAGTGAGAGATAATCAGACATACGTATGTTCCAATTATTTCAATGAGCGAGAGATTATCAGACATACGTATGTTCCAATTATTTCAATGAGCGAGAGATTATCAGACATACGTATGTTCCAATTATTTCAATGAGCGAGAGATTATCAGACATACGTATGTTCCAATTATTTCAATGAGCGAGAGATTATCAGACATACGTATGTTCCAATTATTTCAATGAGCGAGAGATTATCAGACATACGTATGTTCCAATTATTTCAATGAGCGAGAGATTATCAGACATACGTATGTTCCAATTATTTCAATGAGCGAGAGATTATCAGACATACGTATGTTCCAATTATTTCAATGAGCGAGAGATTATCAGACATACGTATGTTCCAATTATTTCAATGAGCGAGAGATTATCAGACATACGTATGTTCCAATTATTTCAATGAGCGAGAGATTAGGAGACAAATGTATGTTCCAATTATTTCAATGAGTGAGAGACTAACAGACATACGTATGTTCCAATTATTTCAATGAGTGAGAGATTAGGAGACAAATGTATGTTCCAATTATTTCAATGAGTGAGAGACTAACAGACATATGTATGTTCCAATTATTTCAATGAGTGAGAGATTAGGAGACAAATGTATGTTCCAATTATTTCAATGAGCGAGAGATTATCAGACATACGTATGTTCCAATTATTTCAATGAGCGAGAGATTATCAGACATACGTATGTTCCAATTATTTCAATGAGCGAGAGATTATCAGACATACGTATGTTCCAATTATTTCAGTGAGTGAGAGATTATCAGACATACGTATGTTCCAATTATTTCAATGAGCGAGAGATTATCAGACATACGTATGTTCCAATTATTTCAATGAGCGAGAGATTATCAGACATACGTATGTTCCAATTATTTCAATGAGCGAGAGATTATCAGACATACGTATGTTCCAATTATTTCAATGAGTGAGAGATTAGGAGACAAATGTATGTTCCAATTATTTCAATGAGTGAGAGACTAACATACATATGTATGTTCCAATTATTTCAATGAGTGAGAAACTAACAGACATATGTATATTCCAATTATTTCAAGGAGAGAGAAAGATTAGGAAACAAATGTATGTTCCAATTATTTCAATGAGTGAGAGACTAACAGACATACGTATGTTCCAATTATTTCAATGAGTGAGAAACTAACAGACATATGTATGTTCCAATTATTTCAATGAATGAGAGACTAACAGACATATGTATGTTCCAATTATTTCAATGAGTGAGAAACTAACAGACATATATATTCCAATTATTTCAAGGAGAGAGAAAGATTAGGAAACAAATGTATGTTCCAATTATTTCAATGAGTGAGAGACTAACAGACATACGTATGTTCCAATTATTTCAATGAGTGAGAAACTAACAGACATATGTATGTTCCAATTATTTCAAGGAGAGAGAGAGATTAGGAGACAAATGTTCACTCCAATGATTAATAGCATAGTAAATAGACACATGGCCAAATGTAAAAGAAGTAATCGAATTAAGAAGAAGAAGAATAAAGGAAGAATTATATTGCTACCTGAAACTTTTTTTTTAGTGATTATGTTTTCAACTTTGTGAAATAATTTTTTTAAATTTAATTTTTTTTTATACTTCCAGCAGTTTCTCCTGAGACCTCTAAGCCCATGATTGCACCAAAACAGACACCCAATTCAATATCTCCAGTCACGAATCCAACCCTCTCCTCGCAACTGATCGCTTTCGCATCATCTTCAACTTACGATCCGACCACGCCTACTTTTGAGCAGGTAAGTTTGTTTACAAAATTTTCTTGTAGCCACGATACAACGAAGGACAACACCAGTGGGTCACAATGTTGTCTTGTAGTCGTCCGCCCCTTCATAAAGCTTCTCTTTCCGTCCAAATTGACAAACCAGTAAAAGCGCAACTAAAATCAGGACTTTAAAGTCTTGTAAATTTGTAAACATCACATAGACACACAGAAAGCCAGGACTGTAAAGTGTTGTAGATGTGTAAACATAAAATACAAAATATAACCGACCAAAGACAAAAATCTAGTGGCGATGATTTAATATTCGTCGCAGCTTCTTAGTCCTCTGCTAATTTTAGATTTAGATGGATATTCTTGAGTTGCGCACTGTGTACACTAAAAAAATAATGACGGGCGGGGTGGGTGGGTGGAAGGGAGGGAGCAGTGGCAGATTTAGCTATAGGGCAGGGGGTCAGCTTGCCCCCCAGCGCCCCTGTTGGGTTTAAAATGGCGCCCCCCTAAAGACACCCTCGATTAAAACTAAAAAGGTGTCACTAGAGCAGAAAAAATATTGCTAAATACGAAACTTCTAATCAACACCAAACTGCAATACAACGATATTTCCTTGATAAATATTGTATTTCAAATGATAAAACTGTAATATCTGGTTTGATCAGTCAGGAGCTCGCCAAGTGGAAAAGAATAGAGCAGTATTGAAACGGATGATTAACGTGGCGTTGTTCTTAGCAAGACAAGGTTTGTCATTCAGAGGACACAGATAACATTCTCGCTTTAGTGATTGTAGTTGTAGAAATACTGGAAATTGTTTTCATGAATTGTTATCTTTATTAGCCAAATATGATTACACTTTGGTCAGTCATCTAAAGTTTGAAAAGAAAAATGACCTTTATTTAAGTCATGATGTTCAAAATGATTTAATTCAATCACTCGCGTCCTAATTATCAACGATAATGGAGTTAAGTCTGCACAATTCTGTTCTTTAATTATTGATTAAACCATTGATATATCTAAAATTGATCACATATCAGTTTCTTTACGTTCAGTTTTAAAATCAGGACATGTTGTGGAAAGGCTTGTAGGCTTTTATACTTTGGAAAACAGCAATTCTACCGCATTTGCTGAGAAGATTTTAACGGAACTAAAAAAGCGAACGAAGTGATTATTCGGAGATATCTCCGTATAACGCCCAGCGTTATAGACAGATATTTCCCATGATTCTTAGCGTCATACGCAAATTTTTTTGGCTGGTCATGTGACTTCTTGCCAATATGATATAAGATTTTAAAAATTCATACGATTCATTAGCTTCTGTGGTCTCACGGTTAGGACATTAGGTTCTTGAACACAATTGGAGGTTCGAGTTTCGTTTGAGTCTTTATTTTTTTCAAGGTTGTAGTTTCAGTTTTAGGGTCTGGGTTAGGTTTAGTGGTCTATTTTTTAAATTAAAATAGAAAAAGATTTTCGTTTGAGTCTTATTTTTTTTAAGGTTGTAGTTTTAGGGTCTGGGTTAGGTTTAGTTGTCTAATTTTTTTAAATTAAAATAGAAAAAACAACAAATATAGCAACCAAAAATACGATTTATCGAGCGCACCGTTCTCTTTGCTTTTACAAAATTAATTTTAAAATCATAAATCTTTTTGAAATAAATTTTAAGCTATGATAGGTACATATAATTAATATATATTAAATTAGAACGGAAATTTTGTTTGTTTTTTAAAAAAGAAATCTCCGTATAACGCCGGGAGTTATTGGGAGAAATCTCCGTATAACGCCTGGCGTTATTCGGAGATATCTCCGTATAACGCCTCCCAAAAGCGAAACATTGATATCACACTCAGTCGAGGACAGACACACGATGGCAAATCTGTGATGTCTGGATTTAGGAGTGGCCTTTAAACTCAAACAAAGAAACTTTCAACCAATGTCATCTAAGTTAATTGTTGTGCCCATGTTTTGAATTTTGTTACCATCGAAGCAATGTCTGTAAACAGTGATGTACAGTTGTTTTTTTTGGCCCTGCTGAAAAGTTGTATGCATTCCTTACGTCTAGTTCACCCCGTCTATATACTCTTAAAGAATATCAGAAATCTCAATATGAATCAACAGTAGATACTCTGAAACGACTTTCTGATACAAGATGGGCAAGCCGTAAGCATTCAGTTCATGCAGGTTCTGGATCATTTTCTGCTATTCTAGTCATGCTAGAAGATATTAATTCAGGCGAATCAACAGCATAAGAAGGAAGTGTCAGAGCAGAAGCTATGGAACTAAGTCTTTTAATACCAAAATATTATTTTGTTTTTCTTATTCTATTCGTACAAAAGTTGTTGGATATCTTCGTGCTATTAAATTACTTGCAACGCAAGGATATTGACATTGAATTTGCAAAACAATTGATCGATGTTGCAAGAAATAAGTTTGTTGAAATGAGAAGCGATGAATCTTTTGAAATTCTGAATGTAGATGTCAAATCATTTATTAATGAAAATTGTTCCAAACTAGATGTTAAAACATAATTTAAAGAAAAGCAAATTGCAAAAAAGAAAAGTATGGCAGGCGAACTTAGCAGAGATGAAAGGGCTGATGTTCCAATTACAAGATTTACATTTGAAGAGTACTTCACTGTCTTGGAAACTTTTGTAACACAAATAGATGATCGATTTAATGACTTTCGCAGCATAGTTACTTATTTCTATTGTATTGATCCATCACAAATGTCGGAAGAAAATAAAGATTCTTTTCGAAGTTTATTGCGAAATTTACAAACACGACTTTAACCTTGAAGAAGCAATCGTAGAATATGATAGCTTCAAAGAATTGTACGCATCAATACGACCATTACTATCTAGTGAACCACTACTTCAAGAGGTTCTGTCATTTTTGACTGAAAAAACAAATGGCATCAGATCTCCCTAATTTTTCAAAACTCTATCAAATTTACTCGACACTACCTGTTAGCAGTGCTACTGCTGAAAGAAGTTTCAGTAGATTGAAAAAATTCAAAAATTATTAGCGCTCAACAATGTCGGGATTGGCATTAAATTCAATTGAACGTGATCTAGCCTAGAACGTTGACTTTGAATCAACGATAAATCGTTTTGCTTCAATGAAATCACGTAGAAAGCAATTTATATAAAGCTAAGTGCTTTATATACATTCGCATGAACTAAGTTTCTTTCTTAGATAAATAAATATACAATTGAAATAAGTTTACGTACTATTTTGAAATCATATCTGTTTATATTGTTGATTCTGTTTGACTTTTTAGATGATTAAGAAAATTTACTAAATTAGTAGACTAATAATTAGTATTTACGCAATGCTCGGATATTAGTAAAATTTGGCGGCGTCCCCTGAAATTCTCCTGGGCCCCCCCCCCAACGCAGACAAATCTAAATCCACAACTGGGAGGAAGTCACAGGGTGACGTCATAAGTTCATATCCTATTTCCTATAGAGCAGGGGTCGACAAGCTTTTTTGCCCGTTAAAATACCCAAAAATAACAATATTTTGACGTTACCCACGAAAGACCACACGACTCGGGCGTTTGGGGGAGAATCGTAAGAGCCCCCCTCCCACAATTAAAAAGAAAAGGTTTGGGGCTAAGCCCCAACCGAAAACGCATCTCATCTGGTGAGTTTTAGAAGCCTGACTAAAGTGTCTAAAATTGACCAGAAAAGGATTATGCCTACATACTTTAAGTCAAAACGACACGGTATATCCATATTACAAGGGGTATTTATTTGATACAATTATAAACGTTTACAGTTTAATATGATTGTTATAACGGTTATAGGTCTAACGGTCCTGGTCATTTTAGATGTAATGATAAATCTTCCCATTTTAAATTAAAGTATTAATTAAATTTTATTAATAAATCTACTCCTTGACATCGCAATTTGAGAGGAGCACAAAACAACATTTCCTTTCAATTGTTTGACAACTTTTGTTTTAAAAATTGTACCATGTAATGTGCACATTTAATGAAGTAGTACACTATACTATTAGATTTGCTGATCTTAAGAGGCATAAGCAGGCTAGCTCAGTTTTTAAGGCATTAATTTTAAATGTCACAGAGAGGATAATTAATAGAGTAGAGTCAAGTCATCAGGATTCAGATTATTGTCATTCGTGTCAATATAAATGAGAGTGGAGAGGAGTTTGGTGTCTTTGTATAGTACGTATATAAGAAATGTACATATATATCAGATTTAAAAATGCGTTTTCTTGAAGAAACGGTTCAATAGTGGGCTTATGTTCCAAGAGCACATGGACGCATGACGGACTTTTAATATATCTATCGGATTTTATATGTCCCAAATGAGTCTAAATAACCCCCAAGAATTCCCTTTTTACCGAAATGGGGTAATTTACCCCTGCTCGCCGAGCCTGCTATAGAGGACACCAACAACATGTAGATATTGACATTTCCATGTTTGTGTGTGTGAGAGAGACAGAGCTGGATTTACCTATTTGCTAAACAAGCTTAGGGCCCCAGCCTTCTTGGGGGCCCCCCCGGAATTTTATTTTTCATTTCTGGCACTGACATAGAATATCTGGACTTCAAAAGGGTCCCCATATCTCAAATAGCTTAGGGCCCCATCAAGTCTAAATCCGGCCCTGGTGAGAGAGAGAGAGGGGGGGGAGAGAGAGAGAGAGATAGAGAGAGGAGAGAGAGAAGGGACGGGAAAGGGTGGACATATTTATGCCTTTCGACTTCGGTGTACATCTTCTTAGCAATGCCGTTTTGCGTTGAGCCTGAGACCAGTTATTTCACTGCTGACACCAAGTTGTTTACCTTTTCAACGATTAACTAGGTGCATCAAATATGAAACTTGTCAGAATTATAGTCATTGTCGATAAGCGCCGTCGAATCGGCCTACCAGTTTATCCCGTGAATTGACCAGTGCTAGTGACACGGTGAGAATGTGCTAGTGACACGGTGAGAATGTGCTAGTGACACGGTGAGAATGTGCCAGTGACACGGTGAGAATGTACCAGTGACACGGTGAGAATGTGTTAGTGAAACGGTGAGAATGTGCTAGTGACACGGTGAGAATGTACTAGTGACACGGTGAGAATGTGCTAGTGACACGGTGAGAATGTGCTAGTGACACGGTGAGAATGTACTAGTGACACGGTGAGAATGTGCTAGTGACACGGCGAGAATGTGCTAGTAACACGGTCAGAATGTGCCAGTGACACGGTGAGAATGTGCTAGTGACACAGTGAGAATGTGCCAGTGACACGGTGAGAATGTGCCAGTGACACGATGAGAATGTGCAAGTGACACGGTGAGAATTTGCCAGTGACACGATGAGAATGTGCCAGTGACACGGTGAGAATGTACCAGTGACACGGTGAGAATGTGTTAGTGACACGGTGAGAATGTGCTAGTGACACGGTGAGAATGTGTTAGTGACACGGTGAGAATGTCCTAGTGACACGGTGAGAATGTGCCAGTGACACGGTGAAAATGTGCCAGTGACACGGTGAGAATGTGCCAGTGACACGGTGAGAATGTGCTAGTGACACGGTGAGAATTTGCCAGTGACACGATGAGAATGTGCTAGTGACACGGTGAGAATGTACTAGGGACACGGTGAGAATGTGCTAGTGACACGGCGGGAATGTGCTAGCAACACGGTCAGAATGTGCCAGTGACACGGTGAGAATGTGCTAGTGACACGGTGAGAATGTGCCAGTGACACGGTGATAATGTGCCAGTGACACGATGAGAATGTGCAGGTGACACGGTGAGAATTTGCCAGTGACACGATGAGAATGTGCCAGTGACACGGTGAGAATGTACCAGTGACACGGTGAGAATGTGTTAGTGACACGGTGAGAATGTCATAGTGACACGGTGAGAATGTGTTAGTGACACGGTGAGAATGTCCTAGTGACACGGTGAGAATGTGCCAGTGACACGGTGAAAATGTGCCAGTGACACGGTGAGAATGTGCCAGTGACACGGTGAGAATGTGATAGTGACACGGTGAGAATTTGCCAGTGACACGATGAGAATGTGCCAGTGACACCGTGAGAATGTGCCTGTGACACGGTGAGAATGTGCCAGTGACACAGTGAGAAAGTGCCATTGACACGGCTAGAATGTGTTAATAACACGATGAGAATGTGCCAGTGAGGACTGTCCGCGCAAATGATTCAACTAGGGAGTACCACTGAAACGACTAAGTAGATTAACGGAGACACATCTAGGGGAGTGTCATTGACATGGGAGCGTGCCCATGACACGACTATGGTGTGCCAGTGACACGACCAGAGTGTGCTTGTGTCACAACTAGGAATGTGTGCCAATCACATGGCTAAGAATGTGTGACAACGTTTTGATGATGGCCGTGTCACAAATCCATGACCCTAGTTGACCTACCCATGACCCTAGTTGACCTACCCATGACCCTAGTTGACCAACGTAAACAGAATAAACGTACTAAGTGATCAGAGCTACATGCAGCTACCCGCCCCCACCCCTCCTCCCCAAACACAACCACCACCACCACACGTTTTACTGGTGTTTAGAAAGGCCGTCATTGTTTCCATAAATAATAAATGAGTTGAATGAAACTATCGCAACCATCGGTTAATGCATGGATGGATAAATATAATCCACACCAGGGATTAAATCATACGTTATTCAATGGTTATCTGTTAAGTAATTAGGATGAAAATTGTTTTCATAATATTTGAATACATTTATTTTATCCAGGCTTGTTTTTCCTGACCATGTTCACGTATTTATCGGAGCGTCTCTAGCCACTATGAAACAGGCATGTGCTCGTCTTTCTAAGCATTCAGCAGGTTGACATTAATGACCAGGAGCTCCTTGTCCTGGAGTTCCCACTTTTAAAAATAACACATAAAATCGTCTTGAAATCGTGTAATGGTGAATTTATTAATTCTTCTCATACCTTGCCTGTGTTTTCATACTACACTGAAATAGATACAAACAAATTGTTTAAAATATACAAGCTTATGAATCAAAAGTTATCGGCAGTGTTTAGTCCAAGAAGACATAAACAAGGAAGAGAAGGAATGTAGTAAGACGGAGATTTATCAAGTAGAAGGGAATATTGGGCAGTGTTGGGTGTTGACATGTCAGCGAGAACAACACATTTATCCCATGTGGTCCATTATCCCGAGCAAGATTAATTCTCAAGATTTACTCTGCTGCTGGGCGTGTTAACACGCTCACTCATACCCTGGTCGCGTGATGGCGAACCTATGGCACGCGTGCCACAGTTGGCACGCAGAGCATCATAAGCCGACACGCGACTAAAATATTAATCAAAACATCTATGCCAGGGTTTCTTAAACTTTTTAGTATGGTGGAACGGCAGGGATTTTTCCATTGCATAGGGACCGGTGCACTTTTTTCTTGTACTGACGTGGTAGCGAAATTTAATGTATTGTAAGTTTATTTGTTTTGTTTTATTGCTTATTGCATAGAAATTGACATTATTCTTTATGGTTAGTATTAATGGTTGCAAATGGAGGTTTATAATTAGATGATTTTACTGTCCTTTCTTGATAACTTCTGCGTACCGGAACCAGTCCGTGGATCACCTCTTTTAAAAGCAATGATCTAAACCAAACCCCCATTTTCGGGTGTACAATGTAATTGGAATGTCGGCACTTTCCTATAAATAAGTGGGTTTTGGTTAAAATTTGGGCACGCAGCCCTAAAAAAGGTTAACCACCACAGCCCTAGTCAATAACCGGTGTTCACACTGCCTTAAGTGAAGCACATCAAACAGTCATAAGGGCCGTCCATCAATGACGTCACGCACCTAGGGGGGAGGGTGGTCACACTTAAGTGACGATGCGTTACGAGGGGGGGGAGGGGGTGTATGAAATGTGACGTCACATCAAAAGGGTAACTTTAAATTAAACTTCCACTGAAATATTTGGTTGCTTACAATTTAATGACTTTTTTTTAAAAAATCAGTGCTTCTCAATGTGCCGGTCGGTAGGCCATCAGACGCGGTTGGCGTAAGTTATCAAGACGTGAAAATGAAATCTAATTATAATATTTAATTTTTAGAACCCACAAGAGAACATATGAAATTGTTACCCTGTGTCGTTTGATGTTGACATCAAAGCATTTGTGATGTAACCGCAGCTCCGTTTGGTTCGCTTACGGCAGGAGTCGGTGAACATTACCCCAAAATATACATATACAAGTTTATGTGTGTGTTAACCCACCCCCCCCCAGACTCAAGGTCCTACCCACATGACTCGGGGATATGAGGGAGCGTCATTAGCGAAAATCCAACTGGTGAGTTTTACAAGCATGACAAGTGTCTAAAAATGATCTGAATAGGATTATGTGTAGATATTTTAAGTCAAAACGACACGGAATATCCTTTTTTTTTGGAAGGGGGTGAATCAATTTGATACAATTATAAACGTTTTAAGTTTGATATAATTGTTCGATTGGTTTATGGTCAAACGCCTCTGGCCATTCTAGATATAATGAAAAATTAGCCCATTTAAAATTAGTCAAAGTATTCATTAACTTTCTTGAATGCATCAAATTCTTGACATCGCAATTCGAGAGGAGCACAAAACAACTTTTCTTCTTAGCTCAGTTTTTAAGGCATTAATTTTAAATATCACACAAAGGGAACTTCATGCAGTCAAGTCATGTGGATTAAGATTAATCGCGTGACATCATTTATGGACGGCGCCATAGACGTTGTTTTTTAATACTAAATTCCTTCAGTTTGTTTATCTTGCTGACGGCGTAACACTGTTTATATATTGCACTGTGAAATTTCACTTTTCCTTAAAACATTAAGGATTTTTAATAAAAGTTTTTAAAAAAAATAACCACACATAATGGTGTACCTGTACATAAACTTTTTTTGTGGTTGATTACGGGTTTTGTGCTATATTTGAGACGCAAAGGCATCACTAGGGTATGCGGGGGATACGGACCGAATAGAGTGACCCCATCAAAAGGGGTGGCAACAACATGTAAAATTCTACATATTCGCGTTATTTGGTAGTGGCAGACTCGGCAGAGGCCTATTGGGTAAGTCTGTGGGGTGACAACAAACTTAGTGACACCTTTGTTGGGTGACACCAACCTTAGTGACACCTCTGTTGGGTGACACCAAACTTAGTGACACCTCTGTTGGGTGACATCAAACTTAGTGACACCTCTGTTGGGGGAAACCAACCTTAGTGAAACCTCTGTTGGGGGACACCTACCTTAGTGACACCTCTGTTGGGTGACACCAACCTTAGTGACACCTCTGTAGGGTGACACCAACCTTAGTGACACCTCAGTTGGGTGACACCAACCTTAGTGATACCTCTGTTGGATGACACCAAACTTAGTGACACCTCTGTTGGGTGACACCAACCTCAGTGACACCTCTGTTGGGGGAAACCAACCTTAGTGACACTTATGTTGGGTGACACCAACCTTAGTGACACCTATGTTGGGTGACACCAACCTTAGTGACACCTATGTTGGGTGACACCAACCTTAGTGACACCTATGTTGGGTGACACCAACCTTAGTGACACCTCTGTTGGGTGACACCAACCTTAGTGACACCTCTGTTGGGGGACACCAACCTTAGTGACACCTCTGTTGGGTGACACCAAACTTAGTGACACCTCTGTTTGAGAGTTGGAGAGATGCAAGGATATACAAAGAATAATATTTTAGAGTTTAAAAATTTGAAAAGAACGACATATTAATAAAAGTAAACGAAACATATAGTTACAAAAAAAAAGAAAAATACCAATATTCGCTTTACAATGACAAGAGAATTACCATAACGATTTTTGTGCATTTAAAGATGTTTATTTTGAGTGACATTGTCATGCCAGCAATTTTCTTCAAGAAGCACAACTTTTGCCGTCTAAAATAAGTAGACGAATATTTCATGTTTCATTTCGGCATTATACATTGTCATTGACATGTTAAAAGTTGACTAACAGATTAATCCAGTCAAAAACGAAAATAACACGAAGCCAATATGACAATAGCATGCTGATATTAAGAATAGTATTTAAATATGAACGATCGGTGAGTTGAAGATATCAGCTAAAGTTAGGAGTCTGATGGATACAACAAATAATGGACTCACAATCGATAGACACCCCACTGATGGGCACTTAAACTAACAGACACCCATTGATGGACACTGCAATTAATGGACATCCAACTGGTGGACACTTACACTAATGGACACACAACTGATGGATATTTTCTCTAATGGACACACAACTGATGGACACTTCAACTTATGGACACGCATCTAAAGTAACAATTGATGGAGATGGCAACTATCTGAGGTAGCAATTGATTGATGGTGATAACAATTATTTTAACAAGCCTTGTATTATCCATCGGCCATTATTATATTCAACAAAATATTTGCATCGATTCAAATACATAAAACTGCAGTGCGACTAATTTCTGCTGGCATGATTAAAAAAATCTAAATTCAATTGCTCGAATAATGTCTTCATTAAATCTTTTAATTTTTTTTTATTCACTACTAACTGTTTTGAGAAATCAATCATTTCCTTCCATAACGTCATAGAAATCAATTATTGAGAAATGCATTGATCAACACAACACCGCAGAACATCATGAAGACATCTGAAAATAGATGGAACAGTTTTTGTTGAGATAATCGTGCGTAGTTCTGGTTATAGTTACATTGGCTTATAATTCAGTTCAAGATACTTCTTAATAAAGCCGCATTCGTGTCGTTGGGTGTCTAAAGTGACTAAAGTTTATTGGCTAAGATATCTTAGACAAGAAATTTTAGTCACTTTATATAAATATATGTATACATGTTCACATATGTGAATTGTATGTATGTATGTATGTATTCACATATGTGAATTAATGTTACTTTAAAAATAAAATATAATTATTGATTCTTTAAAGAAAACTTCTCATCTCATAAACAAGTTATGTTTAATATAAAAACAATAGCAACGCCTATTGAAAAGAGATGCCACCTATTGATGCCTTAATAGTAATTAATCTATGGAGTTAACAACATAATTTTTTTAAGAAAGTAGATGTGATTTAATCATACCTGTCGGTGGTCGCGGGAAGAAAACTTCATTTTTAGAGGTTTGTTGTATAATGATGCTCAGACGATCACATATGTGGTCATCTTTGTTTGAATAATACGGTGCCTCTGTTCCAAAAGCGTTTAAGATATATTTATTATATAAATTAAAAGTCAAAAAGGTAATGTATCACAGACATATATATTTTGTGTCAGTATTTTACCAGGTTTTCTCCTACTCTTATACAGAAGACAGGATAAACGACCGCATTTACCCTATTTGTATTTAAATGTTAAAATATACCTATTATTCATTTTTGCAATAACCCATACTCATTTCTCCTATCTCTATTTATGTTTGCATAAATCCACTTTCTTTGAATGCATCGATTCTTTTCACTAATATCTTTTCATTTACCTTTTTTCGGTCACATGAATGAATGCCTTCTTCTATAGCGCTAACATTATACATGCTAAACTAGTATGCTCATTGTGCTGTAATGTTCATTTTTTAAAAAAATATTTATTTCACATTTTTTCACAACTTTTGGACGACTGTTCCACAACTTGATGCCAGTGATTCAAAGGAGCGCACGCCCAACCGTTCCGGAAACTTTCAGAAGGGACTGCGTATAAGATTGCAGCCCTTTGAGAGATACATGTTCAAATGTTAATTCTTTCAAAGACTGCGGCACTGATCAGTCCATACAACCATAAGATAGTGACAGAATCGTGCTTCTCAAACTTTTTAGTATTGTGGACCGGCAGGAATTTTTTACATTGCACCAGGGACCGGTGCACTGCACTGACAATTTTTTCTGTCCTTTTTTTAGAACATCTGCGGACCGGCAGCGGATGGCTCACGGACCAGCACCGGTCCGCGGACCACCACTTTGAGAAGCACTGCTTTAAGCCACAGGAAGCCAGTGTAGATCTCTAGGTACCGGTTTGAGATGGACTGACTTTCTTATCCTCAATACAATGCACACTGCATTGTTTTGTTCTCTCTTGAGTTTCTGCAGTTGGGTTTGATGCAATGCCCACAGACTACTGTTGCAGTAATCCACTCTCGATTATATTAAATAAACTGCTACGGAATTAGCTGCTCTTTTAATCAGCGGAGAACGTTACTGGTCCAGGGCAAGAAGATGAAAAAATTAACAAACTTTGACCACAGAACCAATATGAGAGAGTTCATCGTGAGTTTACTGTCGATATAGAAGCCAAGATCTCTGACGGTGTTGGACAAGGGATATCAGAAGTGCCAACTTGTATCGATCATATTGCTACTTTTCGAAGATTGGCGTCATAGTTACTAATAATTGCTTATGTCTTATCATCATTCAACATTCAATCTGTTTGATGCCATCCTTCATTATACAACGAGACAGCAGTCTGCGACAGCCTAACAGCGGCAGCACAGTTGGAATTATCCGGGTGAAAACTCTAGTAAAGCTGTGTGTCATCTGCAAATAACTTGTGAGATATTCTATGATATTCAATGATTTTGTCAAGTTGGATCGTGTAGGAGAAGAAAATAATTGGTCCTGGGACTGAAACTTGAAGTAGGCCACAGGTTAGGACTGGTTCAGTGGGAGATGAATCATTCACCAAAACAAGCTTTATTCTGTCACCCAGGTAAGATGTAAACCAGCGAAGTGCAGTTCCAGATATGTTAATCTCATTCAAAAATCTTGACAACAGAATCTCATGGTCAGTGACATCAAACGCAGCAAAAGAGGACCAATTGGACAAATATGGTCAGGTGACCACGGTCAGCACTACAAAGAACATCATTCATGATACGGACCATTGCTGTCTTGCAATCTTATCATGTAAGCCGTAAGCGTTGAGATGCATTTGGAGTTACGTTGAACTGTCGAATACTAATGGCTACTATATATATGGCATCTGCCCGGATTCCGGCGTTGATTCCTGCTCCTCATCCCACCTTCCCCGTTATCCTGACTCTTCTCTCTTTACGTCTAGCTGTGAGGGTGGCTTCCTCCACAACTTGAATGCCCTCACGCACTTTTGACAGCCACAGGGTGCGCTCCACCACAATGGCCTCCCACGTTTTGTGGTCGATGCGCGCCAGTGACATGTTTTTCTTGCAGACAGTCATGTAGCGCAGCAAGGGCGACCTCTTTTCCTCAGACCAGTTGCCAGCTCACCGTATAGGCTCTTGGAATTCGCTCCAAGCCCATCCTGTGGACATGACCAAACCACCACAGGTGCCTCTCACTCAGGATTGAGAGCATACTCAACAAATGGCTCCTCCTGAGTACCTCCACATTTGTGATTTTATCCTGCCACTTGATGTGTAGGATCCTACGCAAGCATTGCAAGTGGAAACTGTTAAGCTGCTTTATTTGCTTGGCGTGGGTCGTCCACCACTCGCTGTGATAAAGGAGTGTGCTGAGCACGCAGGCCTGGAACACAGTGATTTTTGTCCTATCAGTGAGCCGCGTATTGTTCCACACTCTTTGATTTAGCCTTTCCATTAACTATGCGCCCTTACCGATTCTTATTCCTATTTTCTTTTCAAGGAAGAGTGTGCTTGTGATGTTTCTGCCAAGGTAGGTGAAATCCTCGACAACATCCAAGGTGTTTCCCTCAATGGAGATTGCTGGGATGAATCCTCGCCTTGTCTCATAATGTTGGTGTTTTTGAGGCTTATCGATAAGCCGAATTAAACAATCTTAACCAGTAAAGGAAGAAAGACGTTCAAACAGTTCTAAATAAACTATGTTGGGATGGGGCCAGCAATGAATGCCGTTAGATTAGATGCCGTAATTATACTTCTCAAATGTTTATCGGAAATAAGAAGAAATTCTGCTACAAGGGAACCTTTGAACTCATTCTCCACAGCATGCGAGTAACTTCGTTGACCAAAGATTTTTCTGATAGTTTTAATTAGCTCTATAAAAAACGTGCACAGTTTTTCTGCAACTTGCTTAACTGTGAAATCAGTTAAAACGGCTATAATTAGTGGTGAGAAAAAATGTAATCGCTAGCATCCATTCAAGTGTAATATTTTCTCTCCCATAAAATCCTTTCCTTTTTACAACAAAAAAAAATTATCTTATTTTATTTGAAATATTTGTGCCTTATATTTGAAATATTTGAAAATAAGATATGACCCAAAGATTGGACGCAGTCGCTAATCATACCATTACCTAAGAAAGGCAATACGAAACAATGCCATAATTATAGAACAATCAGCCTTATCAGCCACCCTAGCAAAGTAATGCTAAAAATTATCCTCGGTCGGCTAAAGCCAATATCCGAGGAATTACTGGCAGAAGAACCAGCAGGTTTCAGACCAGGCAGAAGCACAATCGAGTAGATCTTCAACTGTCGTGTGCTCATAGAAAAACATCTACAGCACAAACGCGAACTCTATCACAACTTCATAGACTTCAAGAAAGTCTTTGACCGAGTATGGCAAGAAGGACTTTGGCAAGTGATGAGAAGTTTCAACATTGAAGAAGAGCTGGTAAAGGTGATCGAAAAACTCTACAATCAGGCAAGCAGTGCAGTTTTATTTAAATGCTACGTAGGGGACTTCTTCAAAACGACTATCGGAGTCCGCAACGGCTGCATTCTCTCACCTGTCCTGTTCAATATCTTCTTTGAAAAAATCATGCAAGAAACTCTCAGTGATCACAACACATCCATCTCTATAAGCGGAAGACCCTTATGCAACCTACGATTTGCTGATGATATAGATCTTTTGGCTGGGAGCAGTAAAGAACTATAGGAGTTCACTGACAAACTTGCAGACAGATCAGGTGCATATGGGATGGAAATTAGCTTCGAGAAAAGCAAGGTATTGGTTAATTCCTCAGCTGCCAGTATGGCCAACATCTTAATGAACCAACAAAAGCTGGAGGAGGTACATAACTTTAAATATCTAGGAGCAATTATATCCAGAGATGGTACACGTGAAGCTGAAATTCGAGCAAGAATTGGGCCGGCAATGGCCGCAATGACAAAGTTGACCAAAATATGGAACAGCAAAAACATTAGCCTGCCAACAAAGCTCAGGCTTTACAGAGCTCTCGTTAAAATCATTGTCCTTTACGGGTGTGAGACCTGGACACTAATGGCAGCCACTGAAAGCAAGCTGCAGGCATTTGAAAACAAATGCATGAGGAAAATTCTCCAGATCTCCTATTTAGAACATAAGACCAAAGAATATGTCTGGGACAGAATAAACTCTATTGCGGGTCATCAAGAAACCATCAAAACAACAATTAAGAGACGCAAGATGGCATGGTTGGGTCAAGTACTGCGACATGATACCCTGACAAAAATTATCCTTCAAAGCACTGTAGAAGGGGGCCGGCGAAGAGGTCTACAGCGGAAAAGCTGGCTAGACAACATAAAGGAATGGACAGGGATGAAGGTGCATGAATTATTGGCTGCCGCTAAAAATAGGTATATGTGGAGACGTTATCTGTTGATGTGTCCATGCGCCCCCCCCCCGACGACCGCAACGGTCACGGGACTGATGATGATGATGATTTGTGCCTTAATCAGTTATCAGTGGAATAATAAAACCCCGTAAAAAAACATGTTTTTGATTATAAATCCTTTATGTACGAGAAGTAACTAAAAGAATGTTCATTATAATACGCAGCGCAAGACCATCTAAAAATACAAAATTGTAGTTGTGTCTTAAAACATGTTTAATATAATGCGCACCGATCAGGAATATGTTTATAAAAGGTGTTGTCAATAAAATACGCACCTTATTGCGCGACAGAAAGGTTGTTCAATATAATACGCACCGCGACACTCTATATCTCAAAAAATAACATGATACATAGAGGATAAATAAAATAATCTAAAAATTCAATAATTTAATGACAGTACATGCGAACGATCTGAAATTTTGATACATCGTTTTTATCATCGGCACAAAACTGCCTGCAAAATTTCAGCTCGCTAGCTTACGAGGATGTGGGTTAAAAATCGATCCAAAGTTTTGGCGACAATCAAGCAAGCAAGGGTCAGGGTTCAAACAAACTGACACCACGAGTTAATATAAAGGATTTTAAAAATCGCAAAAGATCTCTTTTTAAAATAAAAAAGAAACTCTTGGCTTTACTGACGATAATAATCATTAAATAAATCATGAATTAGAAAGAAATTCTAGTAAATAAATTTCGCAAACTAAATGCCTTAATACTTCAAGTGAATAAATTTACCAAAGTGCCATCCAAATTATTTAAACTAATTTACCTATAAACAATTTCAGAGGAATTTCTTGAGTAAATCCCTTCAGTCCATGATCATTGGTTACAACGTAATAGTAGTTAATTTCACCCAAGTAAAACCTCGCTGAGCAGTTCTTGAAACTTTCAAATGCACCCCTTCCGCATTTTATTAGGTATGTTTTGGGTGCAATTAGCAAACAGCTACAGAGTGGATGTTCTGACGGGTCAGGTACTGCACAATATTTCAATTGTAGTATATCTGACTGAAAGAAAAACAGTTAAACAGTGTTATAGTTTTTTTTAAATAAATGTGTTTTTTAATTAAGTACCGGTAATTTTTTAAAATTAACATTGACTCTAATTCTAATTATTTATTCCTTAGTTAGAAAGATACATTTCTAGAAATAGATCCAGTGAATACTATTATTTAGGGGGGGGGGTAAGAGATTCATGACATAAAATGCACATAAATTACCCCAGCCAACGGCATTTCAAATAAGCTCAAAGTCAAATATTCTGAACAACCCCGTCCTTTTTTTTGTAAAATAAAAGTATCAATTCTCAACCCACCAAGCAAATAATTAGATTAGTAATTTATTTATTTATTTATCACTCAGAAATATGGCTGTTAACGATTAATTTTAATTTAATCGTTAACCTTTGAAAAATTAACGATTAATTAATCGTTAATTTCGAATAAAACCAAAAATCGAAATTTATGGTGTCATAAGTAACATTTATTAAAAGAACTTGTCGAAAATCAAAATAACACTGGAATGTCTTCTTTATGACATCTTTTAACCAAAACGCAAACAGACAAGTGTATTGACATTATTTGGTTCAAGTGATGAGCGGGTCTTATTGACATTATAACCAGCCGAGCTGAACGTTCGTTCACATAGCTTTAGATTATCTCAGCTGAAGTTTCTGACACTGTAGTGGATGTTTGGTTTGCAGGTGATATGTAAGCGAAGTGTTAGAACCATGTTAGCAATGTTCCCTTTAAGCAGCGTGGCTTCGCAGATATTTGACCAACGCCACGCAGGAGTTTAGAAACACCGCGTGGCAAATTTTGTAAAATATTGCACAAAAATGGACGTTGTGCAACATTGCAAACGAGTTGTTGTTTTTTTTAACTTTGCACACGGACCAACGAATCTTAGACTTAAAGAGAATATTGCATGGTAGGCAAACGATTTCTCTCAATGGACACAGTAACCTTTATCAACATTTTGAACATTCACTTCAGTCAATACTTTAAAACCAAATTGTTCGTGTATTCGTCCGGACATCAGTTTATATTTATCGGCCAAAATATTTTACTTTTTGACTTCCAGTACATTTATAAGTAGTGGGTCGATTAATCGTTTAAAAAATTTTCATTGTTAAAAATTGTTAACGATTAATCGAAAAATTAATAGTTAATTTCCGCAGCCCTACTCAGAAGATATCCTGAACTTACAAGCATCCAGCTGCCGTCTTTGTTTCCTCTTATATGAAATCTCGACTTCCCCGGGTAATATGGACAATGTAGTTCACATAATATATAAGGGGGCAGATTCTCCAGTGTTTCCGTCTCATCCAGAATCATCCGAGTAATTACATAGAATAAACTTAAACAAGTTCGGCTGTTGGTAGTGTTCGGCTCAAATCCATCAAACGCGATCTTCACACTTTTTATCTCTAAGGGAAGTAATCAGGACAGTGGAATGGTTAGCTACACTAGAAGTGTTTTATCTTTAAAAAATCAATAAATTAGCAGTGAGCATAACAGTGGCCTACAAGAAGTTGTGACAAGATCACCTAACGGAAGAGGGGTATAAAACTGATAAAGCCGAATTGAAAACTTGTATAACTGTTTTAATAATGTAATAATGTTTGAAGCACAATGCTAACTATATTGTGAGTTTGTTCTAAACAATTAAACATCTGTGCATTATACAGTAGATCAATAAATTATGTTCATATCGTAGAATGAGCGACACATTCTCATTCACTCATTCAACTCTTATATCCCGTAATACTTATGAGTAAGAATGTCTTATTCAAGTATTGTTTAATTTTTAATTAAACGTACGTGTCCTTATATAGTCATAGTGAATTAGAATTTACTATCAGTGACTTGTTGACAAATGGTCAAAATTCTGGCCTAAATTCTGAAAGTATTTCACTTACCTTGTGGATTGTGGATTATAGCAATTATGAAAATAAGTATCCCAAGTAATGTCATTTTGAATTTTCTTAATGTTGTTTTTAGACTTAAAAATGGTATAACAGTAAATATATTCATATTTATATTATTCCTTAAATTTGGTCAATATTGAACTTAAAATAAATGTTTTTTATGTAAAAGAAAACGTAAAAGTGCGCCGGGAAGAAATGAAAATGAATATGAGAGGTCTATCTGTGCATGCAGTTATCCAAATCTATCCTGGGAGGTACTGATGTACCCGGACCCGAGTTTTGTTTTGTATGTAGTTTTATTGTCTATTTGTGTCTGTAGTTTTTAAATCTTCTGTGGGAAACTTTTCAATTATCAATGGAAATAGTGTGAATTTGATAGTTGATAGTATTAATTTAATAGTATACATAAATATAAATTAACTGTTAAATGAACTTATTGGCAGTATAATTATTATGTGTGGAATATTTAGGCTACAACATTAGTTGTTGATTTTTTAAATTCATTTAACGAGTATATTTGTTACTCTGCGTAACTGACGAAGGTAACTTGCTAACATTATAATTTATAATTATATATTTGTTAGCGCAATTTAGATCTTTAACTTTAGTAAGAATGCGATGTTAATTTTATTTCTAAAAATATTAACTTTTTGAAGATGTTTACAATATTTACGCTGAATTGTGTTATTAAAAATACATTTAGTTTTAATTATCGTTGAAATATAACAAAATTATGTATGCAAAATATTTAATGATGACTTTTTTAATAGAAGTATTTCTAAAGCTTCAATAGTTTTTGGTATCACAGTAATACGGTTATGACGTTTTTTAAGAATTTGTAAAAATACGAATCAGGAATTTTTCATAAATCAAATAATTTAATCTAATTTTCTAAAAATATTTAACTGTCTCATACAGACGCTTTAGTTCTGAAATCGCTAATAATTATTTTCATAGAAAAGGGTTTTTTATGTAGTAATGAATAATATGGATGGAACGTGGTGGGGGGGACATGTATTATTTTAATATTAAAATTTCTCTTCTCAGTTCTTTTGCGGCTTTCAAATAGTTTTTGCAAGAAAAAGAAAAGCTTAGTCGATAAACAAGAACGTTATTCACATATTAAGTCTTTGGAAGACGCCAAACTAATTTATATATTTACTTAAGAAATGATCTATAAAGTTGTTAATATACTTTATTTGAGGCCCCCACCCATACTGAAGTGAAGTAATTTTGTCGTTCTAAAGTGGTGATATCGGTAATATGCTTTAGATTACCGATATCACCACTTTAGAACGACAAAATTGCTGGTGGTCCGTGGGCCATCCGATGCCGGTCCACAGAAGTTGCCAAGAAATGACATTTCACTACCACGTCAGTACAGGGAAAATAGTTCACCGGTCCCTGGTGCAATGGAACAAAATTACTGCCGGTCCACAATACTAAAAAGTTTGAGAAGAACTGATATAAAGGACGAAAAAAATTCAATCAACTCGATTTCTCAATGTCACCGAAATTTGATTAGGTAAGAATCGTCAGGCATAAGATGCGAAGTACTTAGAGCAGTGCTTTTTTCTGGCAAAACGCACCGGAACGCCGTTCCGACAATTTTTATCCACATACTTTTTTATTACTGAATTTACTGCCATGAAGGATAGGTATTACTGGTTTTTTTTCAGAATGCTTCCCAGTAGCTTTTTTCATGCGTTCCAGAACCTTTTTTTAGAGGAAAAAATCACTGCTTAGATTTGGTAATAAATGGAAAATTATCACGGAATCCCCGTGTCAATAAAATAAGTAACATTTCAAACAAAACAGTAGGGCTTGTAAAAAGAATTTTGTAAAAATACAACAAAAAGAATATAAAATTAAAATGCTAACTTTACTTTGGCCATAATGAATATTAAGTTTGATACTCGACCCTCAAAGAAAACATAGATAAACTATAATTAATTCAAAAGTGATTTATTATTTGAGAATATTGAGTAACACAATTATTTATATCCTTACACTAGAAACACTATATAGAAGAAGAACATAGAGTAGAGTAGTAATAATACTTAAGCAATCAATTCTAGCTTGGAAATACAATACAAAGATAATCTAAGGCTAGCGTTATTCACACAGCTGTGGGAATAGTGTCCAGCATTATTCACACAGCTGTGGGAATATTGTCCAGCAATATTCACACAGCTGTGGCAATATTGTCCAGCTTTATTCACACAGCCACAGCAAAAAAAAATGTTACAGTTATAGTTATAGTGACTTAAAATTAAAAGCATACTAATCTATAGTCTATAAGTCGATAGGCTAATAGTATTAATAGCTAATGCCTATTGTATTCAATTCGTAAATAATAGGCTATACATGAAAATCATTATTCATTACGATTATCAAAATATTTCATAGAAGAATGGGCATGGGGCCATTAAAAGTTAAAGTATTATTAATAGTTGTAATAATAAATTGTTTTTGTCTTTGTGTTAACCTTTTGAGTTTGAGAAAAATATTCGATTACTAAAATTTCTGGTTTGTAGTTATTACGTCTAATCTTAGTACCCGTCATTTTGCTATTTGTTGAAGTCAGGCATAAAATGACTGGACGTTTTCTAGCCATCCCCCTTCATCATATGATAATGACATTGATATGGAAATTAAATATATTTATTTTTTTTTCTATTTGAAACTGAGCATTTTTCAAGTAACTTTTTTGTTATGTAAGTATCATTAAGTATGTATGTTTAAGTCTGCACTCTAATATCGTAACACTCGTGAATCCATGTAAAACGTCAATAAATAAATTGTAAGCAATCCAATATTTAAGAGGAGCTTTTATTTGAAGTTGTGCTTTTTGATGTGACGCCTCATTTCTTCAACACTTAACCCCACTCCCCTTTTTTTTAGGTGCGTGACGTCATTTAATCAATGGCCCCTAATCTTAGTACCGGTCATTTTGCTATCTTTTGAAGCCAGTTATAAAGTGACATTTTCTACCCCCCCCCCAACTGTTTGATAATGGGGCCGTCCATAAAGTACGTCACGCTATTTTTGACCATTTTTAACTCCCCCCTGTCACAAATTGTCACACATCTCGCACAAAGTACGTCACACTTTCGACCAAAAATTTTGTTTTTTATTAACAAAATAATCAAAATTTAATATAAAATAGCGTGACGTCACAAATGGCTGGACCCCCCCTCCACTCTGTCACACTTTCTTACACCCCCTCCCCCAGGGGCGGATTAAGACTGCACGGGGCCCCTGGCTGCAATTCAAACTGGGGCCCTATCCAGTCAGTGTACCTTTAGATCAAATGATTGCTAGCTGCTAATATAAGACTGTAACTTGTAAATATTCATCCAAAATGATTATTCATAAAAAAAACTAATTCGAAGAAATAATTTTTTGCCAGTATCCTATAATTGAGTGTAAAAGACAATTTATAAAATTAAAAAACATATGAAAAAAAAATTCACACCCGAACGGGGATCGAACCCGCCACCGCTTGCACCACAAGCCTTAGTACTTCACATTGGTCCACGAGAGCTCGTTTAGGGTCGTCAATTTAAAATATATATATAATATTCTTTAATAATTTCTGTTATTGAGCCTATCAAATCAAGTTTTTTGACTGCTAAGACTATCGTGTGGGAAAAGAGATCATTTTAATAGATAAGATTTTATTAATTTATCATATTTTCAGCAATTCATGTATACATTTGTCCACATTTATTATAAAATATGCTAAGTTTGGGGGCCCTAAATCATCGGGGGCCCCTGGCTTTAGCCCGTTCAGGCCCCCCTTAATCCGCCATAGCCCTCCCCCCTCTGGAGCGTGACGTACTTTATGGACGGCCCCAATGTAATATTTATATGGGAATATCTCATTTATTACTGCTAGTTATTTATGTAACATTGCTTATTGACAGCTATAGATGTGTTGGTGTAGGGTATACAAATATTTTGTCATTTTAACCATCCTTCAACTTCAAGTGATTGGAATATTTTATTTGCAATCAATTTGAACAAGAATCTGTGTGGACCTGCATACCAAAATACCATGGATTTAACTGTTCTAAAACTATTTTTAATAGTTCCATTGCATTTAACTTCATATTTTCATTCTATATTCTATGAACTTTATTAACTTGCATTCATCATGAAAGAATTCATATAGTTGGACAAAACTGTATACTAACTCATAGTAGGCTTATATTATTCCTAAAACTAGTAGTTGGTATAAAAAACATTTTTTTTTCAAAATTGTAATTGTTATAGTATATAGAAGTTATTTATTATAAAGCAATATATATATATATATATATATATATATATATATATAATATATATATATATAGCACACATATATATATATATAGCACGTATATATATATATATATATATATATATATATATTTATATATATATATATATATATATAATATATATATATATATATATATATATATATATATATATATATATATGTTATATATATATAGCATGAATGCTTCACCTTAGGATTAAGAATGTGTGTACTAAATCTGAAAAGTACCAATGTCATTACGTCATTAAGCTATGTGAGACTATGTCTGAAAAACTATATCATCTAAATGAAAATAAATGCAATTACATTCAACACAAACCCACATACACATATAACAAACTCATACTCATTGTTTTCATGGGTTAAAGGCGATAGATAATAAAACACAATGTTTGTGGGAATTTCATAAAAATAAGTAATACAAACTGCAAGCACCTTCCTTGTGGTTTTAAATTTTAAAAAAAATTTTGATAAAAAATTTTTAAAAAAAATATATATATCACTGGCCGCTCAAGGATTCGATCCACCATTAAAAACAAATAGCCAATCCTGCTCCTAACCACTCCTCTAGCGACGCTCATGTTTACCTTGCATTTTTTAATAATATAACTATTCCTCATTCAAATGGACACCAATGCGCATGCGCGACTGTGTGAATATTGCTGAACAATATTCCCACAGCTGTGTGAATAATCACTCCGATAATCTAACTAATACAACACTGAGATAGACAAAGGGTTTTCAAATTAATACACATTCCTTCTTTCATATACAAGAAAAAACACATAATTCCTTCTTCCTTTACGTCTAACATTCGGGCGTGAAATGGGTTTCCCCATGAACAAACAGGAAAAAAAAACACTTTTATTTTTAAAACTCTACTAAATATGCATACTAAACAACCCCGTTAAAACGAAATTTTTGACTATAAATCCCTAATATAAGATACAGAAGTTAAGGTATTGATTATGTTATAACGAGATAAACATTTACAGCCTGAATCTGAGTGAACTCAGCCTGGTGTTAAACACGAGATGTGTGTTCATCGATCGGTGGCATGATGCAATCGCTACAAAAGTTGTATATAGATAAACTAAAAATGCATTAATTTAATTACGGTACGTTCGATCGATCTGAAATTTTGATACGATGCATTGTTAGGTGACACGAGTACATGTTCCAAATTTCAGCTGGATGGCATCACGGGAAGTGGGTCATTTTTTACTTTTGGTTTTCCGCCCGCCCGCCCGACGACGAACGACAGACAGAGAGAGACGGCCGTGAAGTTAATATAAGGGATTTAATATAAAAAAAACCAACCCCGAAAAAAAATAATTTTGGACTATAAATCCCTTATATATGAGACAGAACTGAAAGTATTGATTATGTTCCAACGCGATAAACATTTACAGCCTGAAACTGAGTGTATTCCACCTGGTTAAAACACGAGATGTGGTCACGAGATGGCGTGAAGTCAAGTGACCCGTAAAATGTAAACCATAGAGACTTCTACATATAATTTTATATAGATAAACTAAAAATGCATTAATTTAATTACGTTACTTTCGATCAATCTGAAATTTGGAGACGATGCATTTTTAGGTGACATGGGTCCGTGTGCCAAATTTCAGCTGGATGGCTTCACGGGAAGTGGGTCATTTTTGACTTTTGTTTTTCTGCCCTCCCGACGTTGAACGACAGACAGAGAGAGACATCGGTGAATTTAATATAATGGATTTAAAAAGACCCGTAAAACACAAAGTTTTTGACTATAAATCCCTTATATATGAGAAATAACTAAAAGTATTGATTATGTTCAAACGCGACAAACATTTACAGACTGAATCTGTGTTAACTCCCCTTTGCTTTATGACCCGGCGGGGGGCGGGGGATGGGGGGGGAGGGGAAAGGTCTGGTCACCGATCGCTGGACCGAGCTCAGCGTGACACGTAAAATGTAAACAAAAGCACGCCGGTACATCGACCATGTGGCGTCAACGCGCGAACTGAGTTGTCACGTGAAAAAAACAATAACAAACTGTGAAATTGAATTACATACGTCGTATATAGATAAACTAAAACTGCATTAATTTAATTACGGTACTTTCGATCGATCTGAAATTTTGATACGATGCATTGTTAGGTGACACGGGTCCGTGTGCCAAATTTCAGCTCGATGGCTTCACGGGAAGTGGGTCATTTTAGACTTTTGGTTTTCCGCCCGCCCAAGACAGAGAGACAGAGACGGCGGTGAAGTTAATTTAAGGGATTTAAATAACAACCCCGTAAAAACAAAGTTTTTCACTATAAATCCCTTATATATGAGACATAACTAAAAGTATTGATCATGTTCAAACGCGACAAACATTTTCAGACTGAATCAGCCTTAACTCCTGCTGTATAACCGGGGGGGGGTGGTTGGGAGAGGAAAAAGGTCTTCTCACCGATCGCTGGACCAAGCTCAGCTTGATACGTAAAATTTGAACAAAAGCACGCCGGTACATCAATGGTTGGTGTCAACGCGACCCATGAACTGGCCACGTGCAACAAAAACAAAACAAAAAAAACCTTGAATTTAAATAACATATGTTTTATAGAAATAAACTAAAAATGCATTAATTTAATTACGGTACGTTCGATCGATTTTGATACGATGCATTGTTAGCTGACACGGGTCCATGTGCCAAATTTCAGTTCGATAGCTTTACGGCAATTGGATTTCATTTTTTTACTTTTGTTTTTCCGCCCAGCCCAAGACAGAGAGAGACGGCGGTGAAGTTAATTTAAGGGATTTATAATAAAACAAACCCGTAAAAACAAAGTTTTTGACTATAAATCCCTTATATATGAGACTTAACTAACAGTATTGATTATGTTCAAACGCGACAAACATTTACAGACTGAATCTGTCTTAACTCCCATTTGTTTTATAACCGAGGTGGAGAGGGGAAAAGTCTGGTCACCGATCGCTGGACCGAGCTCAGCGTGACACGTAAAATGTAAACAAAAGCACGCCGGTACATCGACCATGTGGCGTCAACGCGCGAACTGAGCTGTAACGTGAAAAAAAACAATAACAAACTGTGAAATTGAATTACATACCTCGTATAGAAATAAACTAAAAATGCATTAATTTAATAATTGTACGTTCAATCGATCTGAAATTTTGATACGATGCATTGTTAAGTAACACGGGTCCGTGTGCCAAATTTCACCTCGATGCCTTCACGGGAAGTGTGTCATTTTTTACTTTTTGTTTTTCCGCGGTGCCCGCCAAAGACAGACAGAGAGACAGATACGGCGGTGAAGTTAATATAAGGGATTTAAAAAGGGGTACGGTGGTCGAGTGGCATGCGCGCTCGGCTGGCGTACCGATGGTTACGGTTAGAAGGAGCTTCTGTATAGATAAGACATTACAGGGCACGCAAAAGTACCACAGTTGCGCTGCCCAGCCCCAATTCGATCAATTACTCAATTGGGGTCAAACTGTGGCTAAAAGCCTGCTTCATGGAAAGATGGCTTGCGGGCTGGGAAAATGGTAACGCGGCAAGAGTGCTTTACGACAAAATGCCGCGATCGCGTAAGCGAGATCCCTAGTGGGAGCTGCCTCGTAGCTGTCAGTCCCTCATTGCGCAAAAGCGGACTGGTCACTGCCCAACAAACACCTACTTGCACAGGCTAGACAAAAACAGGAAACCCGGCAGCAGTTTATGTGGCATGGCCGAGGAGATAGAGCACTGCGGCGATTGGGGACGTGGACCAGTCAGACAGCCCACGCACTCAACGGCGATGCCCTTATGTTGAGGCTCGCCGTTGGTATGGTAGGCCGGTGTAACAGGCCAGATTAAATCCCTGACCAGAATATACCCGGGTATAATCTGGCCTAGGCCAGAATATACCCCCCAGGCCAGAATATACCCCTTTGACAACATGAGGATATATAGTAAAAAAAATAGATGAATGACTAATTAGAAATTATATTGGTGTTTTACCTTTGTCAGAGACGTTAAACTAATTTCTTAATTAGGAAAGATTTTTTATTTACAATAAAATAATAATAATTAAATGATTTATTTTATTACAATGTCTGATAGGACGGTCACTTTTTATCTATAGTTACAGTCAATACAAGTAAGATGGAATCGGCGTTTGTTTGTTTGTTTGTTTGTCTGTTTTTTATTTTTTTGTGTTGTAATTTGAAAATTGACTCATACAAGCACTAAATGAATTGATTATTTTAAAAAAATAATTTAAGCACGATAAGGAACTATAGTTGTTGCTTTTCAACACTTTCAAACATTTATTATTCCTTGACCTCGCTTATTTATCGAATCATTACGTTTCATTATTTTGAGTTTGGGCTGTTTAAAAGAACAGGGCAAGACTAAACATCGTATGACTTCCCCAACGTTGCTCGTCGTATTTCCGTACCTTTATCGGTTTGTCTTCGGTGACGCGGCGTCTTAAGACATTAAAAATAAACCTCCCATCCTGAAGCGCTAATCATTTTTATTTTTAAATCATCGCAATTCATTTGTACCCATGTTACTCTTAAAACAGTAAGGTCAATCTTGTTGGATTTCGCCAAAGTTAGATTGTCCGCTTTCATCTATTGTTAAGAAGTACGGTTGGTGTACCGTAACGCGGCGTTTAATCTGTAGTCAAAAGAACCTCTCCCCTCGTCGCAACCATTATTTTATTTTAAACAACCCGTATTTCCTTTGAAAGGCGTTAATCTACATGTGTAGCGTAAAGTTGCGAATGGTGTCAAGCTTGTTTGATTAGGCCAATCTTGACAAAATCGTCGAATCGGATTTTGCGATTTTAAGAACACATTTTTGGTCACTATAAAAAAAAACCCAAACGACCAGACCTCAAACTTTGTCAACCATGGATGACCAACTGTATGATCAGATTTTATGATTCTACCCTACAACGAAACACAAGTACCCCCAGTGGATCTATGACTTACCTTCAGAGAAACGGTCAAACGCCAAGTCACAATTTAGACAAATAGCAAGACCTTTTCAAGCAAAAGAGACATGGTGAAAAGGAAGTTCTCAATAAAAGTCGCCTGCCAAATATCCTGAAGGCGTTTCATGACAACCCAAATTTTGGTGGCCATTTTGGCAGGGATAAGACATTATCCAAAATCTCTGAACGTTATTATTGGAAGAGAATGAAAAATGACGTTCACCAACATGTCAAAGCCTTTCAAAAAGGTTTTGTCATAAAACCAAAAACCAGCAAGGAGGCACCACCACTGATCAATATACCAGTGCCTGTGAAAGTATGGAGCTTAGTCGGTATTGATATGATCGGACCTCTTCAGGAAACAACTAATGGAAATAGATATATAATAGCTGCAACCGATCATTTTTCCAAGTGGACTGAAGCAACTGCTGTTCCCGATAAAAGTGAAAAGTCAACCGCAAAATTTCTTTATTCTGTTATTTGCCGCCTTGGCTGCATGGATATTCTAATTAGTGACCAGGGACGTGAGTTTGTGAACATAGTTATTGACAACCTTATGAAGCAGTTTCAAACTGATCACCGCATTGCATCAGCCTACCATCAGCCTACCATCAGCCTACCATCAGCCTACCATCAGCCTACCATCAGCCTACCATCCACAAACAAATGGTCAACGAGAACGTGACAACAGAACTCTTAGAGAGACTCTTAGCAAGCTTGTCAATGAACAAGGTAACGACTGGGACCAATTTATCCCTGGTGTTCTTTTAGCATACCATACATCTGTTCATGGCTCAACCAAGTGCACTCCTTTTGAAATTATGTATGGGCGGAAAGCCAAGCTACCTACGGATATCAGGCCTGTGGAAGATGGAACAGTTTTACCAACAACGTTATTGGACAATGCCAACCCTGATGTGCTGAACACACTTACAGCCATTCAGAAAAAGCTGCATCTAACCGTGAGTACCAATATCCACTCAGCCCAGTCGTATCAAAAGTGTAACTTTGATCGCAGAAATACAAGCAACCAAGAAATAACTGATGATTCCATAGTTTATATTAAGAATCATCGCCGCATTCATCGCATGGGTTCGAAGATGGAACCTCGATGGATTGGTCCCTACATGGTGGTAGAATCATTGAACAAGGGAAGAGTTAAGCTAAAGAATATAGCGACCGAAAAAATACTGAGAAACACCTACCATGTCAGTAACCTTAAAGTTTACAGTAATGAACAGGGTTCTTCGCCAAATCAGGGCCTCGATGATTCTGTTAAAGGTACTGTCAATGGGAGCGTACAACAAAATGAGCAAAGCATGAGCGAAGAAGCGGACATCATTGCGATACAACCTGTCTCTAAACCAATGCAGATTAGGGCCTGTAACCCACTAACAATTTCAAAAAGAAAGCGTCTTTGCATAACTCCTGGCCTTACTTTTGACAACGTTGTATATTATGGTCGCACTCAAGATCTCGAACAACCGAGGCGCACATATAAAACAAAAGGGGATGGAAACTGTTACTTTAGGGCCATAAGTTACATTCTGACAGGAACAGAGGACAACCACATTCTTCTCAGAGATAAAGTAGTTCAACATATGAACACTGGCATTAAAAAACAACTACAGGACTACTTGAATCAAAATGTGGAGGAGTATACACACATTTCTGGTATTTCTCGTGATGGAGTCTGGGCAACTGATGCAGAAATCCTGGCAACAGCCAACCTTTTACGTTTGGACATTGTTGTCTATACCAAAGTAGGTGATTCGATGGATTGGTTGACCTATCCAGCAAGTTTTGATCTTCAGTCAACGACAGAACATGGGCTTTACCTTCAAAACCAGAACGGTCATTTTGATGTTGTAATTAGTGTTTAAATTTACTGTAAGTAATTAATTGTGCTAAATGTTGTATATATTGTGGACCTTGTTATTAGTTAATGTTTAAACTTTAAAAAAATTAAATGTCTTAATTTCTATTCAAATGTTAAAGTAGTGTCCTTTTATTAAATAGATTTTAAAAATGTCTTTATTCAAATCTTTATTCTTTATTATCAAAATCAAAATTTATTTTTTTTAAATTAATCAATTGAATGATTATTTGAATAATCACTTTATAAACAAAAAAATGCAAACTATTTCATTCATGGAAAACATTTAATCCAAACTCAAGATGCTAAGTACTTATGCGTAATAATAAGTGAGAGATTATCATGGAATCCCCATGTCAATGAAGTAATTAAAAAATCAAACAAAAATATTAGGCTTTATAAAGAGAAACTTTTACAGATATAATATATATATATAATTCTCTACGTCGTGGAATGGATGCTTGAGGAAACCAGGAAAACCAACGCTGTATCAACATTTAAAACTCTAATAAAACTGCAAGACTAGACATAAACCAAGGATAAGCGTAGGATGCAATAGCCTTCTGTATAGAAGGAGCGTCTTTAAATGATAATGTAAGTGTAAGGAACCCAAGGTATTCGCACCCCTTTGAAAAGCACCAAATTGATGTAGTGCTTGATTAAGTCAATGTTAAATATATATATATATATTGACTGTAACTTTTTAGATTTTTTAAGATTTCATATTTTAAAAACGACAAAGCGAGAGTATTATTTTCAAATAAAAGGTCATTTTCCTTTCATTCATAGGATAATATTTGATAATTAATGATTATTTTATTTTACAAAAACAATTTTGCTACTTTAAAAAAGAGTTTAACTATCTGATAGAGCTAAAACATCAAAAGAAAGTTTATAAAGTCATTCATCCATTTTTTACTATATATCCTCATGTTGTCAAAGGGGTATATTCTGGCCTGGGGGGGTATATTCTGGCCTAGGCCAGTTTAACCCCGGGGGTATATTCTGGCCTAGGCCAGATTATACCCGGGTATATTCTGGTCAGGGGTTTAATCTGGCCTGTTACACCGGGCTATAAGAGTCTAAGTGACTCAGCCTTCCAATGAGAATGTCACATATTTAGTATAGATAAGACAAGACAGATAAGACAACTAGGCATAAACCATAGATACGTACTCAGAATTAACGGTATTTGCGTACTGATGCGTACGGGGATTTCTACTAATGGTGGCAGTGGTGGGATCCTACCTTGCAATGTCTTTGAAGTGAAATCTCCTTTTGTAGAAAACCTCGCCACACGTTGCCATAACTCGCTCAACCTCATCATCAACAAAGACGTCTATAATTCAAATAACTATTCTCTTTATTTATCATAATACATCCTAGTTTGTTGGCACCGTATTTTAATTCACGTTGGCAGATATTACTTCTAATTTTTCGAGTTTAACGTATAACTCAGCATATATTTGAAACAAAAAGTTTTCTTTTGATAAATTGATGGCGAACAGCAATGTGAACACAGAGGAGTGGCACTTTGGTCATCATTGGTGTAGACATTGCTACCACATTTTCACGAGTACCCGGGTAATCGCCCGGCAACGGGTACCTTGATTACCGCGTACCCATTGACACGCCTAATCGAGACCAGGGACTGGAAGTTGGCTGGCACATGTCACATTATGACATGTTACGAGGGCTAAACTAGGTGGTCACCATAGGATACCATGTGCTGGCGAGAGTAATGGAAAATGTAAATAATGGAAGTGTGGAAAAGAGATTGTAGGTACCTTCATAAACGACTATCAGACCACATGGGATTTTTATTGTCCGATTACAGCGGATTGGTGTGAGGATAGGGTTGGATAGCCTTGACCTTTTAGGGGTGCACATAAAATGGAACATTAGTTTCTCAACATTAGTCGCTCAATAATAGTTTCTCAACAAAGTTGTTGAACATTAGTAGCTCAACACTAGTTGCTCGGAAATTACGTTTTTGATAGTGTAATTGCATCTACCGTTGAATACCGCATTAATTACAATCATAAATTTGCATTGAATGTTGACTGGCTGTCAGTGTAAATACTATTTTCATTCATCCTATCATAGATTAAACGTTAAACAAAACTCGTCCATACGTTTTTTTTTCTCATTTTTAATAGCTAATAATGTTAAACAATAACATTTTTAAAAAAAATTATAATAATAAGTAAATTAAAAATTATATTAAAAATATTTTAAAAGTTAATTTTACGATTTAGAAACGAAAGGGTCGAACCGTCCTGGGTCGAAACGTCGTGGAATCGCGTTATATCAGTGCTTCTCAAACTTTTTAAAATGGCGGACCGTATTAATTTTTACATTGTTCCTTTTAAGCTGCAGTTTAGAATTACCGCGCAGCAAATTTTGAACAAAATATTGCACAAAAAATGGATGCTATGCAACTTTGCACACGAGATTTTTTGCTTTGCACAAAGACCAACAAACCTTAGAGGGAACATTGGCACCAGGGACCGGTGCATTATTTTGCTAAATGGAATTTATTTTATTTTATTTGTTTCATTTTATGTGCTTATTGTCGAAAAATTGACATATTCTATATGTTAAGTTTTATTGGATGAAAATTGAGGATTATAATTAGATTTTCCGTTCCTTTCTTGATATTTTATGCGGACCTACGGCGGATGGCACACTGGCATATATCCGCGGACCACCACTGCTAAAAAGCACTACTTTATATATCACATAAAATAACCTCATATCTTTTATTTAAAATTTTATGGAATAAGCTTTTGATCTAGTTTCAGTCAACTTCATTGAGACCATTCGCTGTAATGATGATGACCCCCTTTCCAGTCCATGACGGACTATAGGGCAAGTGATGTAGCGTTCACAAGTTTTTAGCCACCACTAACGAGCAGGGGAATGTGTGGCCAGCACAATGTCCCAGGGGCCTTGCCAGTACCCGCGACTCGGGATCTGCCTCGGATCGATAGTCCAGTGCGCCACCACTTAGACCATTGCGCCCCAGTTCGCTGTAATAATAATGAACAAATATTCCCTAGTTGTCCCCTCAGTACATCCGGAGGTTACCGTGTTTTAAATAGGTTCTATTCATAGATTTTTAAAATAGAAAAGATAAGCCCTATACAGAATAAAAACATTGGAGCACTATTGAAATTCATTACGGCGAATCAACTTGTAGTTCTTTTAATATGGTTGCCTCAAGTAATACCGAAGAAGCAGGGTTCAAAGGCGAAATAACATCTTGCAATGTTGTTGAAGAGGAAAGACCTGCCTCAAATACTTTCGAAGAAGTAGAAAGTTCATCAAGTTCTGATGTAGATTTAGTAGCACATATCATTCCGATTATTTCTATGAAAGATGTTGGATTATATAGCCTAACAAGTTTGACGATAATACTAGAGTATTCCTGGTACATCAAGGTTCGTTTGCAATTTAAAATCTAGAAGCCGATTTCAGTGAAGGAGTATAACGTCCTGGTAATTCAACCAAGGCTCGGGTTCCAAATAACGACTGTCAAAACAGCGACTATCATAAAGGTGGCTTCACAATAGCGATTTTTTTAAAACAGCGACTGTCACAATAGCGACCATATAATAGAGACTGTTATATGAGAGCGATTGACATAACATTGACATCAACACGTAGCTATTCTTGTCAAACCGTTCAACTAGCATTTCAGCCTAAATTCTTCACCGAAATTATTTACTAAACAACTGGCAGTAGCTGAAAACACACAAACACACACAACAATACGTAGCGAATGCTCGTTAAAAATTTTTAAGTCAAAAGGCTAAAATAATTATCTTATCTTATCTGTTTCAGACGCTCCTTCTATACAGAAGATTATTGCGTCCTACGCTTATCTATGGTTTGTGTTTAGACTGCATTCTTATTAGAGTTTTAAATGATAATAAAGTGTTGGCTTTCCTGGTTTCTTCAGGCAACCCATTCCACGCCCGAATTCCGGACGGGAAGAACGAAAATTTGTATGAGTTTGTTCTTGCATACGGAATAAGAAAGGTGTTTTTATCCTTATGTCTATCTGAGGGTTGTATTAAGTTATCTTTGTGTTGTATTTCTAAATTAGAATTAATAGCTTTATGTATAATTACTACTTTACTCTTGGTTCTTCTATCCTCTAGAGTTTCAAGGTTTAATGATTTAACTAATGGTGTTACTCTTGTCAGTTTTGAATATTCTCCAGTAATGAATATGGCAGCTCTTTTTTGAATTAGCTCTAGTTTATCAATGTTTTCTTTGGTGGATGGGTCCCATACAGAAGATGCATATTCTAGTACAGGTCGCACCAAAGCTGAGATAGCATTTTAGTTTTATACCTTTATTACATTTGTAAAGGTTTCTTTTGATAAAGTCTAAGGTTTTGTTTGATTTTTTAATAACTTCATTGACATGGGGATTCCATGATAATTTCTCATTTATTACATTTATTTTATTCTTGTCCAACCGTTACATTTCAGCCAAATTGTCTACCAAACACCAACAAATATATATATTTTCCCAAATCCAACAAAAAAATGCTCAGTCAATAGCATGTATCCAAATTGAATTACAAATAGATCTAACATTTATTTGGTTTAGCAACATAAAAATTCGCAAGAATCAAAAATATGATTTTAAACAGGATATAAAAATGCCAAGTCAAGTCACGTTTATTTCTAAATTTAAAAAAATCACACCAACAGGAATTAAAAATTGAAATTTATTTTTAAATCCCGTATATTAACTTTGAAATCTCGTCTCTCTGTCGGTCGTCATCTCTTCGTCGGTCGATCGGGCGAAAAAACATAAGTCAACAATGACACACTTCCGGTGACGCTATCGAGCTGAAATTTTGCACATAGACTGGTGTCACCTAACTAGGCCTGTCAACGGGTACCCGGGACCCGGGTACCCGTTGCCGAGCAATTACCCGGGTATTAAAATTGCGCCCGGGTACCCGCGAAAAGGCTACTGCACTGCAATGTCTTTACCAACAGTGATCGAACTGCGGCTCCTCTGTGTTTACATTTCGGCTCGTGAATAATTTATCAAATTAACATTTTTCGTTTGAAATATATACTGTGAAATATGTTTAACTTGAAAACGCTTAAAAGGAAATAAATGTCAAACGAAAATAAAATACGGTCCCGACAAACTACACTGTATTTTGATTCACTTTTTTTTCCTGGAACATGAAAGAAAAAGCATTTAAAACAAAAAGCATTTAAAACAAAAAGCATTTAAAACAAAAAGCATTTAAAACAAAAAGGTTTTGGTTCTTTGAATTGTTCAAGTAAGGAAAATAGAATACAACGACGATAACTTGGAAGGTCTAGAAATGACCTTGGTTTTGGCTTTGAAATACTCGGAACATCTAATCTCCCCCCCCCCTCACACAAGTCTCCACTCCTATCCCCACCATGCTTTAAAAAAAAACAACACGTGCAATATTCTTGTTTTTATTTTAAAAATAATTTTCCATTCGTTTAACGATTTTCACTATAATAAAAATAATAAATTCTGGGGGGATGGGTGCACTTAGTCTCAGTAAGACACAAAATAGAACACAACACCGATAACTAGGAGGGGCTAGAAATGACCTTGGCTTTGTCTTTGAAATACGCCGCACATCTTTGCTACCGATTGATAAGAGCCAATATTGTGTTTATCTAATCCCCCCCCCACTCACGCACGTCTCCACTCCTATCCCCACCATACTTAATAAAAAACAAAAACACCTGCTATATTCTTTTTTTTCTCTTCTTTTCCCCCAATAATATTTCAATCGTTGAATGATCTTCACACTATAACAACAAACATAAATGCTGAGGGATGGGTCCACTAATAGGACGTCCATAAAGTACGTCACGCTATTTTTGACAATTTTTGACCCCCCTCCCCCTATCACAAATCTCGGGGACCCCCCCCCTAAAGTACGTCACACTTTCCAATTTTTTTAAAATTAACACCTAATTAAAATATTTAATTTAATACTTAAAATACACTTAACTATTAAATTGTATTAAAATATAAAATTTCCACTTAAAAGTAGGGATGTACCTGATTCAAAATTTTGAAATCCGGCTGGAGCTGAAGTGGGCCGGATTTATGAAGTGAAATCCGGCTGGAGCCGGAATCAGATTTGTTAAAATGGCCGGATTACGGATTTTTCCAGTGCCATTATGATTATGAATATATATATAAATTAGGGATCTACCGGCCAGCCGGATTTATGAAGTGAAATCCTACCGGAGCCGAAGCCGGAGCCGGATTTTTAAAATTACATAATAAAAAGGAAACAAAACAATTTGACTAAAAAAAATTGACAAATTATGTGACCAACTCTTGTGCTATATTTAATCTGTTTATTATGGTCCTATGAATTATATTTCATTCAAAAATATTCACTGGACATCATCTGTGTTCATCCATAGTTACGACTGACATCAATCTTTCACAATAATCGTTTACTGGAAGTATAATTGCAGACAGATCTACTCGTCCTCATCTAGCCACTCAACAGCCTCTGTATGTGCATTTTCTCCTCTGGCAATAACTGCCATGGGTGCTCTTTGACTTCTAGAAGTGATTCTCAAAGGACGGATGCGTTTTATCTGAGTTGATTCTTGAACAGAATGGGTGGGCACATTCTCCTGAGCCCGAGCTCTGTGTTGTCCTGTATGTTTCTTCAACATTATTTGTGAGGCAAAATATGAGTGACATACTTTGCAAAGTCGATCAAATAAGCTGTTTGTACTTTGAAAGCTCCTGTTGATCTTGGCATAATTTCATAAAATTTGAGAGTTTGTACTACAAACAATTAAGAAAATTTATGAGAATCTGCATCTGCTCTTTCTTAAGCTTTGAGTCCATTATTTGTTTGGTTGATTGGGATTGGAGGAGGGAAGAATCTTTAAGGTAAAACGTTAAAATATGAGCTTCGTGCTTTGTCGCAACATTTCAGGTCCTGATATTTAATAATAATTTGAGTGAAATATTGGCTGGTGCGAACATGATTGTCAAACCATTCCTGGTCCTTCGATATCAGTCCTGCTGTATCCAATTCAGATTTATGAAAAACATTCAGGAGATACGCATTTCAATGGTATTTTGACATAAAACTAATTCCAATGTTTCGCAAAATTTTTGAAAATTATTCTTAAAGCTATTTAAATTCTACTAAAAAATATATAAATAAATTAGAAAAAAATACTAAAATAATAAATGTGTGACATCACACATGGCCTGACCCCCCTCCACCCTGTCACAAAGTGTCACACTTTCTTAGACCCCCTCCCCCCTCGGAGCGTGACGTACTTTATGGACGGCCCCTAAGTAGGTGAAGGTCCCGGAAAGTTTTGTCAATTACCACAGTTGTCAGTTATGAACTAGAATTAATCGCCTTGTCATCATACGATTACCGCCCATTATCTTTATAAGACTTTGTTTCCCCCCCCCACCACCCATAAAAAGAAATTCACTTTGGCGCCCCTCTGCTCATTGTTTTTCCACCACTGTACTATAGTAGTATTTCGATGCTATCATTTTTACATCGCTGAGTCATTACATCTAAATTTGCGTTCTCATAATAAATAATAAAAACAACCCGTAAAAAACCAAGTTTTTGACTATAAATCCTTTACGTATGAGACGTAACTAAAAGAATGTTCATTATAACACGCAGCGCAAGACCATCCAAAAATACAAAATTGCAGTTGTGTCGTAAAACGTGTTTAATATAATGCGCACCGATCAGGAATAGGTTTATAAAAAGTGTTGTCAGTAAAATACGCACCTTATTGCGCGACAGAAAGGTTGTTCAATATAATACGCACCGCGACGCTCTATCTCAAAAAATAGCATGATACATAGGAATAAATAAAATAATCTAAAAAATCAATAATTTAATTACGGTACATGCGATCGATCTGAAATTTTGATACATTGTTTTTATCATCGGTACGAAACTGCCTGCAAAATTTCAGCTCGCTATCTTGCGAGCAAGTGGGTTAAAAATCGATCAAAAGTTTTGGCGACAAGCAAGCAAGGTCGGCCGCAGACACCACGAGTTAATATAAAGGATTTAAAAACGCTAAAAGCGGGCATGACGGTGAAACTTTTTTGGCATTTCTCACGGGTAACCCGGGTACCCGTTCAAATTTTGGATGGGTACCCGGGCAGCTTTTCACAACAATATTAACAGCCCTACACCTAACAATGCATTGCATGAAAATTTCAGATCGATTTAATGTACCGTAATTAAATTAATGGATTTTTAGTTTATCTCTATGTAACTCTATGTAATTCAATGTCGCCGTTGTTCGCCTTCCACGTGCCACTTGAGTTCAGTCCAGCCATCGATGTCCACAGCTCCTCCTCCTCTCCCCCCTCCCCGGTTTTACAGCCAGGGGAGTTCAGTCAGTTTCAGTCTGTAAATGTTTGTTGCGCGATGCTTATCATATTGAACTTAATCAATACTTTTAGTTATGTCTAATATATAAGGGATTTTAGTCAAAAACTTTGTTTTTAAATCCCTAATATTAACTTCACCACCGTCTCTCTCTGTCTCTCTCTCTTTCGTTCGTCGTCGGGCAGGCGGGCGGGCGGAAAAATAAAAGTAAAAAATGACCCACTTTCCGTGATGCCATCGAGCTGAAATTTTGCACATAGACTCGTATCATCTAAAAATGCATCTTATCAAAATTTGAGATCGATCTAATGTACCGTAATTTAATTAATGCGTTTTTAGTTTATCTCTATATAACATATGTAATTCAATTTCACAGTTTGTTATTGTTTTTCTTCCACGTGCCAGTTGAGTTCACGCGTTGACGCCACCCTTCGATGTCCACACCCCCTCCCCCTCTTACCATTATATTAACTTCGAAATCTTGTCGTCGTCCATCTCTTCGTCGGTCAGTCCGGCAGAAAAAAGAAGTTAAAAATGACACAATTCCCGGGATGCCATCGAGCTGAAATTTTGCACATAGACTCGTGTCACCTAACAATGCATTGTATCAAAATTTCAGATCGATCAAACGTACCGTAATTGAAATAATGCAGTTTTAGTTTATCTCTATATAACTATATGTACCGGCGTGCTTTTGTTTACATTTTACGTGTCACGCTGAGCTCGGTCCAGCGATCGGTGACCACCAGACCTCCCCCCCCCCATTTTACAGCAAAGGTGGAGTTAAGGCACTTTCAGTCTGTAAATGTTTGTCGCGTTTGAACATGATCAATACTTTTAGTTATGTCTCATATATACGGGATTTATAGTCAAAAACTTAGTTTTTACGGGGTTGTTCAATTAGTTTATCTCTATTTAACTATATGTAGCGGCCTGCTTCTGTTTACATTCACGTGTCACGCTGAGTTCAGTCCAGCGATCCGCTACCACACCTCCCCCCGGCCCCGTTTTACAGCTAAGGGGAGTTAAGTCAGTTTCAGTCGGTAAATGTTTGTCGCTTTTGAACATAATCAATACTTTTAGTTATGGCTCACATTTAATGGATTTATAGTCAAAAACTTTGTTTTTACGGGGTTGTTTAATTTTACTTCTTTGTTCTTTGGTCTGTTAGGTTTAATAATTTAACCAAGAAAGGTAACTCTTGTTGGTTGTGAATATTCTCAGATAATGAATATTGCCGCTCTATTTTTAAAGTGTTCTAATTGATCTTTATTTCCTTCGGTATATGGGTTCATCCAGAAAATGCATATTTTATTTTATTTTAGATCTGGAAAAAGTAAAGTAGTATGTTTTGTTTTCTTATAACATTTTTAAAAGTTTCTTTTAAAAGAATAACATTTAGTTGCATTTTTAAAGTTATTTCATTAATAAGTGGCTTCCATAACATTACAATTTGTTCATTTATTATAATTTCTGAACAATGTTGCCTTTAAGCTGCACAACTTCGAAGCAGAGCAGATCTCTGACCGACGCCGTACAGCAGTTAAGAATTACAGCGCAGCAAGTTTGGTTAAATATTGCACAAAAATGGATGCTGCTCAATTTCGCACACAATTTTTAATTTTTACGCAGACCACCGGACCTTATAGGGAACATTGCTTCTAAGTACTTTGGCTTCGGATCTGTTATTTGGATCATTCTTGTTAGATATGCATCACTGGAAGATTTAAAATAAATGCATGTTCAAAGGGACATAAAGACACTTAATATCGTAAGGTCTGAACACAACCCACATTTTTTGATCACCTAAAACATACGACGACTTTTTTTATAATTATCGTTGTGTTTTTCAAAGAAGCATTTGTTTAGAAATGGTGGTGTACTCAAATTAGGGAAATGTTCTCTGTAATGAGAGCAAAGAGACCTGTTAAGCTCTGTAATCTTTTTAATAGTGAAGCCTAAATACGAGTACCGAAAACACAAAAATTGTCTGAAATTTTCATTAAAAGAGAGTAATTTGAATAAATTCGATAAGGTGTCATAGTAAAAAGGTTAGGCATATCTTTGGTGATGTTTGATTTTGTTAAAATATTTAAATTCATAGTTACTTCAGGGGAAACAACGGGCAGTATAGAACATACTCTCTGTCGAGATATACACAGCCACTCATTCGAAACAAATTCTTAATCATCACTCCTAACCCCCCTTCCACCCCTCCCACCCCTTCCCCCAATAAACCATTCGTTTTTTAACAACCTCCTTAAAAAATATAATAAGGCTGCGGAAATTAACGATGAATTAATCGATTCATCGTTACAAATTTTAATCGTATAAAATTAATGTGATCGATTAAAATTCGATTAAGAATGTATTTTTAATATTTTCGTTTCAATTTATTAATAATGTATATTTTTTTTACTTACATACTTTTCCCTCGTATTAGTATTTATTTAGACGTGCATACGTAAACGAAAATGTTTTTCTTCCTTACTTCTTACACAGCAGAACGAATTTACTGTGTTACGTCACACAATTTGGGAGCCATGGAATTACTGAGACTTAACCGATTTCGCGAAATAATGAATCGCGAATTAACGGGATCTATATATGCGTTATACAAATATAATTAATCTAAATTAATCGATAAATCGATTATTTTTTCCCCGATTAATCGAATAAAACAATTATTCAGGCACATTTCTTATTTTTGAAGGCGGCATTTAAAAAGAATCGGCTATAGATCTAAATAATTTTTTAATAAATATATGTATTTATATATATATATTTATTTATATATTTATTTATTTATATATTTATTTATTTATAAATTTTAAAAAATGTATTAGCAGAAAGCAGATGCCAATGGAAAACCATTCAGTAAGAATCTTGATAAAAATGGACTGGCGTGCTACCTCTTGCTCTTAGCAGTCAATGTTACATATGGAAACGATATTGTCTTAGGTAACATCTCATGCCAATTTTGTGACTCTGAACAACGGCCGTATCCCAGTAAGTTATATTTTGTTGTTCGGCTTATATATATATATATATATATATATATATATATATATATATATATATATATATATATATATATATATATATTAATTTATTTATTTATTTTTAAAAATTTGTATGTCTTTGTAAACTTTTAAGTTTAAAAAATATTGTACTTAAATAAGTACCCATCCATCTACTGTTAACATCTGTCAACATACCTATTACCTATATTCCGGCGTATAAGACGAATTTTAAACCTCTAAAAATCATTTTAAAAGTCGGGTGACGTTTATACGTCGAGAATAGTCTTATAAGCTGTTCTATCGTACAACCATTCGTTCCGTTAATATTAACACACTACAGTATACAAATTGCTAACAGTCAAGACCTAATCCTGTCTCCACCAGCAAGAGGAAAGAAATGTGAAGCCAGTTTCAAACTTAAAGTTTGTTGGAAGAGGGCTGGTTGTATACGGCGGCGACTATAGCTTAAAACCTATATTTCAATATAAAAAGTACGGGGGTCATCTCATACGCCGGATTATACGGTTATCTATCACAGGGGTTTTCAAACTGTGGTACGCGTACCACTGGTGGTACGCCAGGCCTCTCTAGGTGGTACGCGAAAAATTTTAAAAACAATTTAAATTGTGACCATATTTCTTTGATTGTATCTATTGCTACAATTTTATTTTTTAAAACTTTTTATTAGTTAACTAGTAAGTATTAATTACAAAAATATTTTAATTGGAACAAATTTAGGCAATAGTTTGAAGCAAAATAATTCCCAAACGCAACAGATTTCTAAAAATCAAATGCAGATGTGCCAAGTAGTGCATTAACATGGCGGCGATGGCCAATTCATAGGCCTACGACCCTACGTAACCTATTATTCTAATTGGCTTTTTTTGTAAAACTTTTAATTCTCTTCCATAAATACTTATTATTTATACTCAAAAATATCTACCTTCCAACACAATTGCATACGAATATCTCCTATTATAGTGTTGATTCTACAATTAAATAATCTATGGTTGTAAACGCGCCAACTGGCTACTGTGCGAAGGAATTCTGTTTTCTGGTAGAGGTAGCACAGACGTAAATAGTATACTGTGGACTGTGGAGGTAGTCTTGGCAGTTTGACTTTAGATTTGGCACTTTTATGCAGTGTTCGTAGTTTATTTAAATTTTAATGTGGAAATGTATAATTAATAAGTTTGTGAATATACATTCTAGGTTCCGTGGCAAAATTTTTGAATATTGGCCTAGCCACTGGCTATATGTTTGAAATACCAAATACCAATTCTTAATCTTTAAACCCATCAATGGATAAATGGTTAAAAAATCAACCGCTTAAAAGAAAGTTAGAACCGGCCAATGCTAAGGTTAGTAATGAATCAACCAAGGCTAGCACTCGAGAACAAAGCTTGAATTTTAACCAGAATGAAGATGATGGCACTCGTAAGCAGCGAAAGATTATTAGACGGTATGACGAAAGCTATTTATACTTTGGATTTACTTGGTGTGGTGACAAAAATGAACCCCAGCCTCAATGTGTCATTTGCAGTGAAAAACTTTCAAATCATTCAATGAAACCCTCTCTGCTTCAGCGCCATTTCAATACAAAACATATCCTTTATAAAGATAAACCACTTGAATTTTTTAAAAGAAAAAAAATTGAAATGCAACTAAGTAAGACAAGTTTAAAGTCATTTACCAATATTAACTTACAAGCATTGGAAGCGTCTTATTTGGTCAGTTTGCGAATTGCTCAAACAGGGAAACCACACACTATTGGGGAGAGCCTAATATTACCTGCTGCTAAAGATATTGTAACTTGTTTGTTAGGACAGAATGCTGCCAAAAAACTTGATAATGTTCCTTTGTCGGATAACACTGTTTCCAGACGCATTCAAGATTTAGCTTGTGAAGTAAAGAAAATCCTCATTCAAAGGATACAGAAAAGCAGATACTTTGCAATTCAGTTAGATGAGAGTACTGATATTACAAACTTTGCTCAATTGATGACGTATGTTAGGTATGAACATGAACAGGCAGTTGAGGAAGAATTTTTGTTCTGCGAATCTTTAGCTGAGCGGACAACTGCTAATGAAATATTTTAAAAAATTAATGATTTTGTTGTTGCCAATGAAATAAATTGGAAAAACTGTGTTGGGGTTTGTTCTGATGGGGCAGCTGCTATGACAGGCAAACATGGTGGAGTGGTTACTCAAATTAAGCAAGTTGCACCGAGAGCCAACTTCACACACTGCAGCATCCACCGTGAAGCATTGGCATCCAAAGCCATGCCCGACACTTTAAAAACAGTTTTAGACCAGGCTGTTAAAATAGTTAACTTCATAAAAGCTCGAGCTCTAAACTCACGCATGTTTACAATAATTTGCAATGAAATGGGAAGTGAACACAATAACCTTCTTTTGCACACGGAAGTACGCTGGCTATCTCGAGGGAAAGTTTTAACTCGGCTTTTTGAACTACGCTCAGAAGTACAAATGTTTCTGTTGAACAGCAAATTTGAAACATCGCATTTACTTTTGGACGAATTGTGGTTAATGCGTTTGGCATATTTGGCGGATATTTTTGGGAAACTAAACGAACTGAATACGAGTTTGCAAGGAAGAAATATCACTCCATTTACTGTTGTGGATAAGATAAATGCAATAGTAAAAAAGCTTCAGTTCATTTTGTCAGATCTTGAGAAATCTTGTGTAGCTTCATTTTCTTCTCTTGAGTCTTTTGTGATGGAGAATAAGCTGCAACTTCATGCTAATTTGATTGAAGACATTAAGAAGCATTGCTATCAACTGATACTGAATTTTCAATCATATTTTCCTGAACAGTTGGATAATAAGGAATGGATTCGAAATCCATTTTCGGATGTGGTGTTGCCGGCTGATTATTCAGTTTTTGAAAGAGACCAGTTTGTTGAGATTTCATGTGATCGTGAATTGAAGAACGAATTTAAAAAAGACATGCTGTGCGATTTCTGGTTGAAGCGAAGGAATGAATATGGATTAATTTCTGATCGAGCTTTAACGTTTCTGATTCCTTTCAACACGTCATATTTGTGTGAAACTGGGTTTTCAGCTATGCTTGCAATAAAAAATAAATACAGAACAAAGGTTGAACTTGAACCAGATTTGCGATTAAAATTAACAAAGGTTGAACTTGAACCAGATTTGCGATTAAAATTAACAAACATAAAACCTGACATTGCAAATCTGTGTGCGTCTAAACAAGCTCACAGCTCACATTAACATTTCTATTTTCATTTTTTATTGATAGAATGAGCTCCATAAAATAAAATATTAACTTTTCTATGTCTAAGTTTACCTTTATAGGCCTAGTTAGTACCCATACCTATAACGTACTGTATGTCTGTATGATGTTTTCTTTAATTGCAAGGGGACTTCGTGCCCACCTGCTGCTTTTTTTTATCGGACTTTAGCTGCATGTGGTACGCCAAAATTTGATTTTTTTACCAAGTGGTACAATAAAAATAAAGTTTGAAAACCGCTATCATACCTACTCACACACCTTCCAACCTACTACTTTCCAACCATCTACCAAATCATTCATTTACCTTACTTCCAACCAATCAATCTACTTAGGGGCCGCCCATAAAGTATGTCACGCTCGAGGGGGGTGTAAGAAAGTGTGACAATTTGTGACAGGGGGTGGGGGGGTCCGGCCATGTGTGACATCACGGTGTTTTATATTAAATTTTAATTATTTTGTTAATAAAAAAACAAAAGTTTTGTTCGAAAGTGTGACGTACTTGTGTCCGAGATTTGTGAAAGTTTGTGACAGGGGGAGGGGGGGAGTTAAAAATGGTCAAAAATAGCGTGATGTACTTTATGGACGGCCCCTTATCTGCCTATTTTCTTATTTCGATGATGCATAATTGTTTATCAATAGATGAATATTTGCATTTCAACGTAAAAAACACACACAATATCTTTATGCATAGGCTATAAGCCTTTCAGTAGCTTGTTACTTGTTATAGTTCTGCCCACCCAAGTTTAATTCGAATAATACAATAGCATATCTTTTGTTAAACATAGGCAGATAGGGTCGCCTTCTAAACTAATAAGTAATTTGATCTTTTAAAATTATTTTCTATTACTTATAACTTAGTCATGATATTGCTAACAGCCAACAGCTATTAGTTAGTTAGTTCCTCTCGGGCCGAAGATGGCACATAGGGCAGAAGTCATGGATTTCCATTTACGACGATCCGTCGCCAATTGTATTAGGTCTTGATTATTTCTTAGACCCATGGTTGAGCTTTCTCTTTTGATTGTTCTACGTAGGGTTTTCCTTTGGTCTTCCTTATTTTCTTTTGCCTTTTGGTGTCCATATGAAGGCCTGACGAGGTAGTCTTTTCTCGATCCATTCGAAGAACATGACCGATATAATTCCAACGTATTCTCCTTATAAAGTTAACACATATTCTTGGTTGGTTTCTTCTCTTATTGTTTCATTTGATTTAAAATCACTTCATTTTATATTCAAAATTTTTCGGAGGCATCTAATTTCTTTTCTGTAGCTTGAGTGGATTTCCAGCTTTCGCATCCATATGTTAGTACAGGGATTACGCAAGAGTTGAATAACCTAAGTTTTATGTTTGCTAAGTGTCTTTGATCTCCAAATATTTGTAAGTTTGTTAAAAGCACTTGACGCCAACGCAATCCGAGTCATTATCTTTGATGTTGCATCTCCATCATATGACATTTATTACAACAAGTAAAATGCTATTTTTTAAAATAAAATGTTCATACATTCTTCCTTATCTCTGCATATTCCTTACTAGTTTGTGCTGCGGCACCGTGGCGCCTGCGGCGCCCCCTTTTTTTAAGGGTGCCTACGGCGCCCACCTAACTTGACCTTGTATGATAAATACGTAATATTAAAATTTCTTAAATGTACACAAAGTATTTTATAATAGTTTCTTTTTAAATTTTATTTTTTATGTCAAAAGACCAAGTAACTTATCCTTGTATGATAAATACGAAATATTCCTGCAATGTACACAAAGTATGTATATTATAATATAGGTTGTGCTGCTGCGCCCACTTTTATTTAGGGCGCCTACGCGCCCACTTTTTTCAAAAGCCCAACAAACTTGTCCTTGTATGATAGATACATAATATTAAAATACCTTAAATGTACACAAAGTAATTTAAAATAGAGATGTAGGGCCCACTTTTTTTTTAGTCAAAAGCCCAAGTAACTTATCCTTGTATGATAAATACGAAATATTCCTGAAAATTAAACAAAGCATTTATATAATAACTAGGGGTTGTAGGGCGCCTAAGGTGCCCACACCGGCTTTAGGGCGCCTACGGCGCCCACTTTTTTTGTCAAAACCCCAAGTAAATTATCCTTGTTTGATAAATACGAAATATTAAACTTCCTGAAATGTACACAAAGTATTTTATAATTATAAATCATCAAATCCTATTTTTACATCGTTCCCTTTTCCAAATTAAGATATAAGCTAAAGCAATGACGTCATATAATATTTTTTTACAGCACGTCTTTAATTGATAAATATTTTGCACACCTTTTTGCGCGCCTTGTATTAAATATAAGATCAAGCAATGACGTCATATTAAATATTTTTACAGCGCTAATCACCACACGATTTTTCAACTGCTATAGACTGTTGTACATCGTTCCTCAGCGTTCCACATCCAGCCAGTGAGTTACTTGGGCTTTTATATTATATATATATTTTTAAATCCTTTATATTAACTCGTGGTGTCTGCGGCCGACCGACCTTGCTTGCTTGCTTGTCGCCAAAACTTTTGATCGATTTTTAACCCACTTGCTCGCAAGATAGCGAGCTGAAATTTTGCAGGCAGTTTCGTACCGATGATAAAAACAATGTATCAAAATTTCAGATCGATCGCATGTACCGTAATTAAATTATTGATTTTTTAGATTATTTTATTTATTCCTATGTATCATGCTATTTTTTGAGATAGAGCGTCGCGGTGCGTATTATATTGAACAACCTTTCTGTCGCGCAATAAGGTGCGTATTTTACTGACAACACTTTTTATAAACCTATTCCTGATCGGTGCGCATTATATTAAACACGTTTTACGACACAACTGCAATTTTGTATTTTTGGATGGTCTTGCGCTGCGTGTTATAATGAACATTCTTTTAGTTACGTCTCATACGTAAAGGATTTATAGTCAAAAACTTGGTTTTTTACGGGTTGTTTTTATTACAGTGCTAATCACCACACGATTTTTAAACTAATTTTAGAAAGCAGCGCACCAAATTACTGCACCAAAATTAACTATTTGAGTCAATCAGCACTGCTTACAACGCAAAATTTTTAAAAAGCAGAGTGAAGTCCCTCAGCGTTAGGTATCAGCGATAATTGAGCGTACATATATATATGATGATGATATTGACAGATGGCAATAGTTATTTGACACATAAAAAGCCTAGTACAATATTATTACAGGACAAGGCCTAAATTCATGGTGTGCAAACTGTTATTTGTTCTGTGCATGGTTAAAAAAAAGACAAAATTAAAATAAAAATTGATTTTTCCTGCTTTTATCCAAAGTTCACTGTCTGCCTTCCATTCATCCGCCTGGGCCTAAGTTTAAATATTGTAATCAAAATTTCTTTCACTTCCGTTGTCTGATTTAGCTGAAATTTTACATACCTACAAATGTCCGGTGAAAATTCATAATTCAATCTAAATCAATCAAAACAAATTCATTCACTTTTTCAGTCAATTTCTTACTGAATGTGTAATTAAAAAGGTACTTTTTTTTACACAAGGCAGCACTGGCTCCTGTAGCATAGAATGCAAGACTTTTGACCTAAAAATTTCGATAGACGGCAACATGTAAAATTTAAAATTGTGTCATTTTCTTTCAAGAAAACGCAATTGCAAAGGGGCCGTCCATAAAGTACGTCATGCTCCGAGGGGGGGCGGGGAGGGGGTGTAAGAAAGTGTGACACTTTGTGACGGGGGATGGGGGGGGGGTCAGGCCATGTGTGATGTCACACATTTATTATTTTTATTATTATTTTTCTAAGTTATTTATATTTTTAGTAGAATTTAAATAGCTTTGAAAATAATTTTCAAAAATATTGTGAAAGATTAGAATTAGTTTTATGTCAAAATAGCATGAAATGCGTATCTCCTTAATGTGTTCATAAATCTGAATTGAATGCAGCAGGACTAATATCGAAGGATCAGGAATGGTTTGACAATCATGTTCGCACCAGCCAATATTTCACTCCAATTGTTATTAAATATCAGGACATGAAATGTTGCGACAAAGCACGAAGCTCATATTTCAAAGTTTTACCTTCAATATTCTTCCCTCCTCCAATCCCAATCAACCAAACAGTTGATGAACTGAAAGCTTCAAAAAGAGCAGATGCAGACTCTCATAAATTTCCTGCCTTGTTTGTAGCACACACTCTCAAATTTGATGACATTATGCCAAGATCAACATGAGTTTTCAAAGAACAACAGCTAATTTGATCGACTTTGTAAAGCATGTCACTTATATTTTGCCTCACAAACAATGTTGAAGAAACATACATTCATATAGGACAACACAGAGCTCGGGCTCAGGAGAATATGCCCGCCCAAACTGTTCAAGAATCAACTCAGATAAAACGCATCCGTCCTTTGAGAATCGCTTCTAGAAGGCAAAGAGAACCTATGGCAGATATTGCCAGAAGAGAAAATGCACATACAGAGGCTGTTGAGTGGCTAGATGAAAACGAGGTGGTCTGTCTGCAATTATCCTTCCAGGAAACGATGATGGTGAAAGATTGATGTCAGTCGTAACTATGGATGAACACTTCACTTCACAGTTGTAAGATGATGACCAGTGAATATTTTTGAATGAAACATAATTCACAGGACCATAATAAACAGATTCAATATAGCACAAGAGTTGGTCACATAATTTTTCATCTAGTCTTTTTTTATAGTCAAATTATTTTGTTTCCTTTTTATTATTTAATCACTGGTTGAGGTCAAGTTTCGCTAATCTACGTCTTATCCTGTGTAAATAGAATGCATAATCAGAAGATTATCTAAAACATGACCTCACCCATTGTTAATGAAAAGGTAGCAGATAAATGATGTGTATTATATAATTGTCAAGTCTAATTTTTACAATTTTGTTTTCAAACTCGATATAGATTGAGTTACTGTTTTAACTGTGACAACTGTTGACAATTAAATATTCTACTATTAAAGTCATTTTAATAATCTGATAGCTTTTTAAAGTGGGTGTGTACGGGATTTTGGCTCCAGCTCCGGCAAATCCGGAATCCAGCTTTTTTTAAAAATCCGGCTCTGGCTTCGGCTCCGGGAGTTTAACTTCATAAATCCGACTGGGCAGTAGATCCCTAATTTATATATATTCATAATGGCTCCGGAAAATCCGGAATCCGGCCATTTTAACAAATCTGATTCCAGCTCCAGCCGGATTTCAAAATTTTGAATCCGGTACATCCCTACTTTTAAGTGGAAATTTATACATTAATACAGTTTAATAGTGAAGTGTCTTTTAAGTATTAAATTCAATATTTTAATTAGGTGTTAATTAAAAGAAAAATTTGAAAGTGTGACGTACTTTAGGGGGGGGGGTGGTCCCGAGATTTGTGAAAGTTTGTGACAGGGGGAGGGGGGGTCAAAAATGGTCCAAAAAAGCGTGACGTACTTTATGGACGGCCCCAAATATACAAATTTTAAAATAGTAAAGCTTTTCAAGAAACATGAAAAAAGCTGACTTTAAATAAAGTTTCTGCCATAGAAATTGTAAGAGCTTAGAAGCAAAGCATTTGGAATCAGATCGAAGAAGATAAAATTTATTATGAGTATCTACGATTTTAACACATCACTCTCTTTTTGCCTGGACATATCTTTGACAATTTTACACTTGCTCTTCCTGTTATATCGACAAGAAAAAAAGGTGATTTAACTGATTTTCCTAATTTCCGAAAACGTATAACTGTTTAAAGATAATTTTGCAACAGAACTAAAATATATATTGCATTTGGTACTGGTAATTCCAATGAAAAAAATGTATTTCAGATCAAAATAATTTTCAACAGTATTTCTGTTATTAGATGCAAAATTTTAAGGATAAAAAATATTAAACTTTGGCAAAATGTTCATTTTAAAAAATTCCAAGACATGCTCCTTTTCTCCAAAGTATTTGAAATTAATTAATAATTTTTTTAATAATTCTTTTATATTTCGAAGACTTTTTTATTTTTTATATTAATTTTTTTTACAAACAAATTTCATTTTTAATTATTTTAGAAAGAAGTCTTTCCATACATTCATTCCCCAATCCATCTACCATTCCAAATAATAAATACGGTCCCGACAAACTTGTATGTATTTTCTAATATTAACTGTTAAGAGTAACAAAGAAAAAGAAACAAATAAATTCAAAATATTACATTCATGGAAAAGAACTGACCCAAACTAAAGATGCAAAATACTTAGGAGTCTTAATAAATGAGAAACTATCATGGAATCCCCATGTCAATGAAGTTATTAAAAAATCAAACAAAACCTTAGGCTTTATAAAAAGGAACTTTAACAAATGTAATAGAGATATAAAACTAAAATGCTACCTCACTTTGGTGAGACCTGCACTAGAATATGCATCTTCTGTATGGGACCCATCCACCAAAGAAAACATTGATAAACTAGAACAAATTCAAAAAAGAGCTGCCAGATTCATTACTGGAGAATATTCGAAATGACAAGAGTAACACCATTAGTTAAATCATTAAACCTTGAAACACTAGAGGATAGAAGAACCAAGAGCAAAGTAGTAATCATACATAAAGCAATTAATTCTAATTTAGAAATACAACACAAAGATAACTTAATACAACCCTCAGATAGACATAAGGATAAAAACACCTTTCTTATTCCGTATGCAAGAACAAACACATACAAGTTTTCCTTCTTCCCGTCCGGAATTAGGGCGTGGAATGGGTTGCCTGAAGAATCCAGGAAAACCAACACTTTATCAACATTTAAATCTCTAATAAAAATGCAGGACTAAACACAAACCATAGATAAGCGTAGGACGCAATAATCTTCTGTATAGAAGGAGCGTCTGTAAACAGATAAGATAAGATAAGATTTCTTAATAACAATAAATTCTTTTAGGTATAAAAAAAATACTTTAGTCCCCTCAATTTCGTGTTAAAGATTTTCACTGCATACATAATATACTATTTTAAATATAAAGGTTCATCAATAATTACGTTATTACGTTCTTTAACTTGCCTTTTTCATCAACATTTTTTTTAGACATGCATTATAATTTATACGGATATCTTCCACTGGGTACTATCAGTATTGAAGGAAGCAAAAAAATTCGGCTTAGTGCTAAATGAGCATTATGACACTTTATATATAACAAAGGACGGAAAGCAGCTTACCAGGATATATATGGGCCTTACCGTCAAATTCGGTAAGTTTCTTGCAATTTTTATCCTTGCCATTATTTAACTTAAAATAAATATAAAATTCCTTGTTTTTATAATGTATAGTTTCATCCAAGATATTTAAAAGTTTACAACTGTAATTTACTTTTAAAAAAATTAGTTTTACATTAAAAAAAAACATTCCATAATCATCATAACCATGACACCAAAGACTTTTCTATTACTCTCTTTTTTCTCTCTTTTCCAAATTCTTATTTCTATCTTTTGGTCTCAGTTGTAACGAATCAAGACGTTAGTGTTGATTCGGTTATCTTCTGTTTGTGTTCATTTAGTGTCGACAATATTTATCTCTTCACTTTTCCACCTTGCATAAACATATTTTGCAAACTTAACATTACTTAACAGTTAGTGCCACAAAAACACTAGTCTGTGCTCTTGTACTGGCTCGTATGGATTACTGCAATTCTCTTCTGTCAGGTGTGCCAAAACAATGCATTGAAAAACTACAGAAAGTTCAAAATTCAGCTGCCAGACTGGTGCTCAAGGCAAAAAAACATGACCATGTTACTCCACTTCTTCGCTCACTTCATTGGCTGCCTATACAAGCCCGTATTGATTACAAACTGGCCGTTCTCTGTCACAATTTCTTTTCGGACTCATGCCCATCGTATCTTACTGAACTTTTGTCGGTCTACTCACCCACTCGCAAGCTAAGATCTTCTGCAGACACACGCGTTCTCTCTGTTCCTACGACACGCACCAAAACGTTTGGTGAAAGGTCGTTCTCTTTTTGTGCAGCCAAACAATGGAATTCTCTACCATTACACATACGTAGTATTCAAACAACCAAGTCCTTCAAGACTGCACTTAAGACACATCTTTTCAAAATTTATTTTTAAAATTGATGAAACAACATTTCTTGTAAATGATTAACGTAGCTTATGTATAATGTATTGTAATTTTGTGTGTTTGTTGTGATATGAAAGTTAATTTAATACTTATAAGTATGTTATTTCTTTCATGTAAAGCGCTGTGAGCCCAGTTCCTTATGGGATACAGCGCTATATAAATAATCAATTTATTATTATTATTATTATTTTATCTCATCCACGGTAATAGCATTGAGGCTACTTAGAATACATGGCAGGTCTGTGCAGCAACTCCCTTATTTGATCTTCCTTCATAAATTTATATCCACTATGAGTCCATCTGACAAAATATTCGCAGCCTACAATTCTTGCATAAACGCATCCCCTCTGTTCACACGTTCAAACATTATCAAAACAAACATGTTTAACTGTTACAGCTACATACGAATGGGCTGAGATGGGTCTCAGATAAATTTTGTGAGTGAGCAATATAAAACGCCTAAATGCCGTATTTTCAAATTGAAAATGCATGTGGTAAATTACTTTCCTGTCATTTAAATATGAATTTAGTGTAAGTCTGAAACACTAAAATCGTATTAGTAACAGGTAAGAAAACCGTTGAAATTGTCATTAAATAAATTGAAAACAATCAAATATTTAAGTGAAACTTTTGTTTAAAGTTGCGCGTTTTTTCTGTGATGTCACATTTCTTAAACAACCCCTCCCGCTCGTCACACATCGTCAAAAATGCGTGATCCCCCGCCCCCCCCCCTTTTTTTTAGTCGCGCGACGTCATTTATGGACGGCCCCTGCTTTGGTTTTCCTGGCATGTTCAGACAACACATACCACGCCTGAATTTAATGTGTTTGTTCTTGCGAATGGAGCAAAAAAAATCTCCACATTCCAGAATTTGTATTAGATATCTTTGTGTTATATGTTCAAGGGAAAATTAATTATCTTATCTGTTACCTACACTCTTTCTTTACAGAAGATTATAATGATATAGTGTCCTACGCTTATAGAGTGTTAAACTAATAGCTCTATGTATTAATACTACTTTGCTCTTTGTTATTCTATTTTTCTATCCTCTTGTGTTGCTATGCTTAAACATTTAAATAATCGAGTGACCCTTGCCAGTTGTGAATATTCTTCTATAACAGTTGTTCATAGTAAGTTATAATTTCTAGCTGATCACAGATAGCACGACGTTTGGTGACTAGAATTGGCTAAGATTGTAAATTCTTCGAACTTAAGCAGTTTCGGTCCAATCAAAATTAAGAAAAGTCATATTTAAAATAAACTCATAGTCCCCATGTTAACATCCACTACCATCAGAGTTGAGTTTATAATTCAACTTTCACCTTTGGGGCCGTCCATAAATGACGTCACGCGATTTGTGCCGATTTTTAACTCGTCACGCGTCGTCACAAAAACTTAGACCCCCGCTCTAAAAATACGTCACAAATCTTTGACCCCCCCCCAAAACAACAACAAACAAACAAAAAAACAACACTTTATTTTCTATTTGAAAATAAGTATGTTTCAAATCACGTTTATTGTCATTTAAGTATTTATTATTTATTTATTGAAGATCTACATTGTATTATCGTAACCCGCGTGAAGTATTTTTTAAAACGTTTAACAAGCCTTCAGAAAACGAACTGTGTTAACATCAGTGGCGGATTTAGCTATAGGGCAGGGGGCGGCTTGCCCCTCCCCCCGCGCCCCTGTTGGGTCTAAAATGGCGCCCCCTAAAGACGCCCTCGATGAACACTAAAAAGGTGTCACAAGAGCAGAAAAAAATATTGCTAAACACGAAACTTCTAATCAACACCAAACTGCTTGCTAAATATCGTATTTCAAATGACGAAACTGTAATATCTGGTTTAAATCAATCACTCGCATCTGAATTATCGGCGACAATTGATAATGAAGTTAAGTCTGCACAATTCTTTTCTTTAATTATTGATTCAACCATTGATATATCTAGAATTGATCAGATGTCAGTTTCTTTACGTTAATTTTTTTAAAATCAGGACATGTGGAAAGATTTATAGGCTTTTATACTTTGGTAAACAGCGGCTGGATAGCGAATAGTGCGCTCGCCTCACAAGCTGAGGGGCGTGGATCTAGCCCACGTTAAAGCCACAATAAAAATGGAATGACTAACGCTAAGAAAGTCCTCCGCTGACCTGGAAGGGAGATGGGGCGCCCACCAAGGTCTACCAAGCACCGCCCCTAGTAGGTTCTAATGGAAACATTAGGACCCCCTACGACCACCGATTATGGGACTTTAAAAAAATTTTTTAAAAATAAATAAAATTAAAAAATGCTTCCGCATTTGCTGAGAAGATTTTAACGGAACTAAAAAAGCGAAACATTGATTTCACACTCTGTCGAGGACAGGCATACTCTGGAATTAAGAGTGGCCTTCAAACTCAGATAAAGAAACTTTCACCCAATTGTTGTGCCCATGTTTTGAATTTGGTTACTATCGAAGCAATGTCTGTAAACAGTGATGTACAGTTGTTTTTCGGCACAGATTTAAGGTTGTATGCATTCCTTACGTCTAGTTTACCACGTCTACATACTCTTAAAGAACACCAGAAATCTCAATATGAATCAACAGTAGATACTCTGAAACGACTTTCTGATACAAGATGTGCAAGCCGTAAGCATGCAGTTCATTCAGTTGTTGGATCATTCTCTGCTATTTCTAGCCACACTTGATTCAGGGGAATCAACAGAATATAAAGGAAGTGTCAGAGCAGAAGCTATGGGAAATCTGTTTTAATAACAAAATATTCTTTTGTTTTTCTGATGCTATTTGTACAAAAGTTATCTTCGTGTTATCAAACTACTTGCAACGCCTTTGCAAAACAATTGATCGATGTTTGGAAGAAATAAGTTTGTTGAAATGAGAAGCGATGAAGCTTTTGAAATTCTGAATGTAGATGTCAAATCATTTATTAACGAAAATTGTTCCAAACTAGATGTTAAAACAGAATTTAAAGAAAAGTGAATTGCAAAAAAGAAAAGCATGGCAGGCGAACTTAGCAGAGATAAAATGGCTGATGATCCAACCACACGCTTTAAATCTGAAACGTACTTCACTATCATGGATACACTTGTAACACAAATAGATGATCGATTTAATGACTTTTGGGAGCACAGTTACTTATTTCTATTGTATTGATCCATCACAAATGTCGGAAGAAAATAAAGATTCTTTTCAAAGTTTATGCAAAATTTACAAACACGACATTAACCTTTGAAGAAGCAATCGTAGAATATGATACCTTCAAAGATTTGTATGCAACATATATCACTATCTAGTGAACTACAACTTAAAAAGGTTCAGCCATTCTTGACTGAAAAACAAATGGCATCAGGTCTCCCTAATTTGTCAATACTCTATAAAATTTACTTGACTCTTCCTGTTAGCAGTGCTACTGCTGAAAGAAGTTTCAGTAGATTGAAACTCATCAAAAATTATTTGCGCTCAACAATGACAAACAAACGTCTGTCTGGATTGGCATTAATTTCAATTGAACGTGATCTAGCTGAGAACGTTGACTTTGAATCAACGATAAATCGTTTTGCTTCAATGAAATCACGTAGAAAGCAATTTATATAGGGCTCAGGGCTCTATCTTATCTTATCTTTATCTGTTACAGACGCTCTTCTATACAGAAGAATATTGTGTCCTATGCTTATCCATGGTTTGTGTTTAGTCCTGCATTCTTATTAGAGTTTTAAATGTTTATTTAAGGAACTTAACAATCATTGTTTGTGTAAATGTTCATTGATTTTCCCAAAGTTTGATGCTCAAACTTCCAGTGATAAATTATTTTTTTAAATTGTGAAGTAAATTGTTTAGTTTATTTATAAGTATAATATTATTGGCACTCTTTGTGTGTGTGTTACTAATCCTGACCAATCCGCTCCACCAAAGTCTCTCTGTTTTTTCATTATTTGTAGCATCAGATTACCTGGTCTTAAACTGAACTATTTTGCCAGCTAAAATTCTCATTTCATTCTTTCAGATAGAAAACTATTACAAGAACTAAAACAGTAGCTCTTAAAATTTTATTAGTAAAAATAAGTTGTTCTCTTTGGAACTAAGTTCATAATTTACTGTCATCTTTTTATCCTACATATGATATATGCATATAATATGTATATGATAAATGATTTCTTTATTATTTAGGACTTTTATTAATTATTAACATTTTTTAAAATACATTATATTTTGTTTGCATTTGTGACCTGTTACTCTCCTGAATATAAAGCAATTGTTTTGTATATTGAAGAGATTCATTGCAATGGTTTGATGTAAACAAAAATAATATTAAATAATGTACTTTGAATGATCAAACGCAGCATTTATTATTTAACACTTAGTTATTTGTTTGAGTTACTGTCACTGCTATTTATGGCACGCTGAACAAACTGATGAGTCATCTTGCAGATAGTACAACAAACTATTGGAGGCCTATAAAAAAATTAATCAAATTCTACCTCATTATCAAAACATTTTAGATGTTTTAGTTTAGCCCAAAGACTATAAACTTATTAGCTGAGTTTTCTATGTTAAAGTCTGCTAGGATATTCAGCAATTGAAAGTGAACACAAAGGATTATGAGAAATTTAGATTTTGTCACAAATAAAGCTCCCAAATTAACTACCATTTTCATAAATTCAATTGATTAACCATATCTACTTAAGACTAGATGTTTCTTTTTGTCTAGCAAGTTGCCACAGGGCAACTCTGAAAATGTATATGAACATAAACAACACACCTTAAATTTCATATTTGAGACTGCAGTAGTCTCTTAAGATGAAAACTTATTAAAGTAAATCTCACATTTAAAGTGAGCAGAAATGTTTTTTTTCAACATAAAATATAGCAATAAGAGTGATTCTCATATCAAATTTCAAATCTTCATTGCAGAACCAGCAATTTAAACAAATGAATGTTATTTCAGCACCTAGAAATATTTGCACTAAGTGAATGAATAAAGAAAATTTTGCGGCGCCCCTCGAAATTCTCCTGGCCCCCCCACGCAGACAAACCTAAATCCGCCACTGGTTAACATCCTTAGATTATATTTTATTTTAATGCATACAAATTAAACATTGACTTTTAATCATCACGGTTAACGTTTTTGTTTAGAAAAAAAAATATTTAAAAAATACATCTTTAAAAAATCCCTAAATTGACTGACGGGCATCCCGTAAGAAAGAGGTTGGGGAATAGAGGTAAATAACCTCATCGGGGGTCAAAGGGAATTCTTGGGGCTAATGCAGACTCATCTGGGACATATAGCATCCACTACAATCCACTAGATATATTAAAATACGTCATGTGTACGTGTACGCTTGGAACATATGCCCATTATTGAACCGGTTCCTTCCGTAAAATGCATTTTTTAAAATAAATTTTACAACTATGTAGATTTTTTACCTACGTACTATTCGAAGACACCTAAATCTACCCTACTTTCATTTATATTGACGCGAGTTACAATAATCTTAATCCACATGACTTGTCTGTATCACGTATCCTTTCTGTGATATTTAAAATTAATGACTTAAAAACTGAGCTAAGAAGTAAAGTTGTTTTGTGCTCCTCTCGAATTGGGATGTCAAGAATTTGCTGCATTCAATAAAGTTAATGAATACTTGACTAATTTTAAATGGGCTCATTTACCATTATATCTAGAACAGTGCTTCTCAAAATTTCTAGTATGGCGGACAGGCAGGAAATTTTTTCCATTGCACCAGGGACCTGTGCACTATTTTCCCTGCATTTTATGTTCTTTTTTTGAGAACATCTGCGGACCGGCAGCGGATGGCCCCCGGACTGGCACCGGTCCTAAGACCACCACTTTGAGAAGCACTGATCTAGAAGACTAGAATGACCAGGGGCGTTTGACCAAAAACCAATCGAACAATTATTTCGAACTTAAAACTTTTTTTAATTCTATCAAATAGATTCCCTCACCCCCCCCCCGTCCCCTTTTAAAGAAAAAGGATTTCTGTGTCGTTTTGACTTAAAATATATCCACACATAATCCTATTCATATCATTTTTAGACGCTTGTCATGCTTGTAAAACTCACCAGTAGCATTTTCGAAAAGGGGGGGGGGCGAACGACGCTCTCCCCAATTCCCGAGTCATGTGAGCAGGACCAGGGGGGGGGGTAAAGCACATATATATTTGTATATTTTGGGGTAACGGGCAAAAATGTTCGACGACTCCTGCAATGAGAGAACTTAACGGAGCTGCGGTTACATCACAAATGCTTTGATGTCATCATCAAACAACGCAGTGTCACAATTTTATACGTTATCTTGTGGATTCTCAAACTTAAGGATTATAATTAGATTTAAATTTCGTGTCTTGATAGCTTACGCCAACCAGCGTTTGATGGCCTACCGACCGGCACATTGAGAAGCACTGATTTTTAAAAAAAAAGTCATTAAATAAATTGTAAGTGACCAAATATTTCAGTGGAAGTTTTTTTTATAGTTACCCTTTTGATGTGACGTCACATTTCTTCAACCCCCTCCCTCCCCCTCGTCACGCATCGTCACAAAAGTGTGATCCCCCTCCCCCCCCCTTTTTTTTAGGTGCGTGACGTCATTTATGGACGGCCCCTTTGAATCTAATTAGGAAATGGGTTCAGCGTAGCAGGTTCTTGGCTAATTAGCATGCAGATAAATTCAGAGGCATTAATAGACATTATATATTTTTACATCACTGCAAGTTGAAGTTAACGTTAACAAACAGTCAATTGATAATACTGTCAAGTAAATGAAGTTGATAGTCCCTCGTGATTAATGTGACTTTAGCATAGCAGTTAAGTTAAGTGATCAACTTAATGGTAAGGTAACTGTTACACTTAAATTAATCCACCTACTGGTGAAACAAATAAATTTATTTATTTTTATTTTTTTTGTAAGCAGCTAACAGAGGCAAGGTGTGAAACACCATTGAGGTGTTATTTCTTCTTATTTTTTTTATTTTTTTTTGTTGAAATTTTATTTCTTTGTAACACTCGTAATATGATTACTCTCATTCATTAGGCAGTGGCTGCTTGGCAGAAAACGTTACGGAATGTTACGGCCAGAATGTAAACTGTCACTGTCAAACTTCATTTAGCCGTATAATACCATATCAAATCATGAAGGGAGTGCGCATAGCCTTCCGAGCCTACTCAGACAGTGAGGAATGGAATTACGATAGTAAATACGACACTCTGGTGTGTAACTATCATAGTTGTGCTCTGGCCATCTATGACGAGAGCTGTTATTCCTCATCTACGACAGAACTGGAACATGGAACACAATCATCGTTCCCAACTGTAGTGTCCAGAACCACACTACCAGTAGATTCCACATCATCCGAAACCATAGTGTCCACAACCACACTACCAGTACCTTTCACATTGTCCCCAAGCATAGTGCCCACTACTACACTACCAGCACATTCCACATCATCCGAAACTATAGTGTCCACAACTACACTACCAGTACATTCCACATTGTCCCCAAGCCTAGTGTCCACTACCACACTACCAGTACATTCCACATTGTCCCCAAGCCTAGTGTCCACTACCACACTACCAGTACATTCCACATTGTCCCCAACCAGAGTGTCCACTACTACACTACCAGTACATTCCACATTGTCCCCAAGCGTAGTGACCACTACTACACTACCAGTACATTCCACAACTTCCCCAACCATATTGTTTACAACATTACAACCCGTACATTCCACATTGTCCCCAACCAGAGTGTCCACTACTACACTGCCAGTACATACCACATCATCCCTGGACAATACAAGCTTGTCGCCAGTCTTGCCGAGCACGCCAAAGTCTCCAAGTCAGGTAACTTTTTCTTCTATTTACTAAAATACTAGTCAAATCATCTTTTTATCTTTAATTGAAATTGACTTAAAATTCCTATAAACGGACAGTTAATTTTTTTTTAAATAAGCACCATTCCCCAGGATTAAAATATTTTACTGGATATATCTGATCGTCACGTGTTAAAGATATACCGTATATACTCGTTCTAAAGCCCGTTCGTTCATAAGCCCAGGAGAGGCCTTTGGGGGTGGCAGCTGGGGCAATCGCCCCAGGCCCCACGCTTAAGGGGGCCCCGCGCTTCAGACTTGAGAATATTCCCGTGACCGTGGCACGCGCCGAAAGAAGTTTCTCCAAGCGGAAGTTGATCAAAAACTATCTGAGGTCAATGATGTCTCAAGATAGGCTCTGCGGTCTGGCAGTTCTGTCAATAGAAAAGGACATTGCTGCCGCTTTGGACTACAAAGACCTCATCAATGAATTTTACACAAGGAAGGCGAGAAAAGTGGACTTTTGTCTATGAGAATGGTAAGGGACTTTGTATAACTGCAGCTGACATAAAACAATACCATTGAACTTGACAGTGGAAAACAAGCTGCATGCCTGTCATTAATTAGCGTATGTAAATTATAAAGTGATTCGCTGATGTGATGGACCAAGATATATGAGAATGTCATCATGCATGGCGAAGTACACTGCATGTAGTCGTGTACACAATGCACTTGCGATTAGAAACATGCATTTGAAATATTGCCTTGTACAATAAATTGCATTTTAACGTAAGTCGTTACGGTATTTTTCGAAAAGAAACCATTGTTCATAAAACGCAAACATAAATATATTTTAGTAACAAACAGAGGCGTAACTAGGTTTTTGGCGCCCTTGGCTAATTTATTTTTGGCGCCCTTGATAAATTGACAAGTTTCAGCTTTGCGGTTTTTTCATTTGTTAGACAATAATTACGTAGTCTGACAGTGACAGTCATACAACGTAAATATAAAAAAATGCGTAAGACAGTAACAATACTAATTTGCAGTTTATTATAAATTATTTACTAAATAATACCAAATAAATTGAAGGATAAAACTGGATATTGTTGCGTTAATAAAGAATACTGCAAAACTTGAAGTATCATGTATTATAAAAACAAAATAGTGTCAATGTGTCAAACTCATTATCTCATACATAACGATAGAAACTCAAAATTAAAAGTAAATTTAAGTAACACTCCACCGATCCACTCATATGTCCTATATCAAAGGTTCAAAGCTTAACTTTTCTTGCTTTAATGTTTGCAAAATTAGAGATTATTTCATCGAAGTTTATTTGACTGGTAATTACACGTTCGATGGAAAGAAGAGCGAGAGATAATGTGCGTTGTTGTCCTGACGTCGATCTCAAGTCATTCATGATCATTTTTAGTTTGCTGAAACTCCTTTCAGCAGTGGCTACTGTGGTTGGCATTGTAAGAAATGTTTTTAGAGCTCGTTCGATATTCGGTTACGATTCTTGGCATTCCCATGTAGCGAGAACATTTTGAAGATCTAAATGAAACATCTCATCGGGTTTTTTGTTTTGCGATAGTTAAATCATTTGGTGTTTAAAGCATTTTATTTCAATTATAAATTGCTCTTATTTATTTCAGGATATTTGCCTGATAATAGAATAGCATTAGAATTAGATTCTAAATCTGCCATTGCAAAAGATTGAAACGCTTTGCCAGTCAGAAAGTTAAAGTCTTCTGCTATATTTTTCAGAGAAAGAAATTTGTATTTTAACTGCATCATTATTGAATCAATGATTGCAACAACAAAAATTTGAATTAATCCAAGTTAGGTCCTGCACCTTCAGCATGCTCTCCTGGCAATCGTTTTCGTTTTGCTTTCCTTTTTTGAACTGGCTCGATTTTCATTTTAATACATGACATTTCTTCAAGTTTGGCAAAATTTTTTTTATAGATTTCGTTAGTTCTTAGATCTTCAAAGGCATTTAAAAGTCCTTTTATTAACAATGATGATCGATAAATATCCTGGTATTTTTTTTTGTAGTGCTAAATTGACTTTTTTTTATTTTTTCCAATATCAAATTCCAAATAGTTATAAACGAAATGAACTTGTAACTATTGATTTTACGGTGCAATGATTTAGCAACAGATAATGCATCACCAAGTAAGTGATTATCCTTCATTTCAATTAATACTAAAATAATTTGCTCCAGTTGCTCATATACGACACTTACAGCATTTGCTTTGGAACACCATGTTGTGTCCGCATGCTTCTTTAGGCTGATTTCAGTGACTGGGGATATTTTTTCCTATCTACTAGTTGACGAGGAGAAAAAAATTGTACAATTCCTGTATAGTTCCGAAAAATGTTACATCTGCATCAATGCTGGCCGCGTGCACAGCTACCAAATTAAGACTATGTGCAGAACATGGGATGTACCGAGCAAGTAGATTCTCTTTTTCAAGTATGGCTTGAATTCCCTTGTACTTCCCTACCATGTTGGCCCCATTATCTTTGCCACGTACATCTTCAAGTGATAAAACATTTTTAATGCTACTTTAATTTCCAAGGCAATTCCTTCTCCTGTTTTTTCAGTTTTGTTTATGAAACCAACGAACCTCTCTTCAATGGTATATTCTTTATCTGATAATTTTAAATACCGAATAATTTCAGCTTATTGTTCTTTGTGAGATACATCTGGAGTGCTATCAAATATTATACTATAATATTTAGGTTCTTGAATTTATTGTATTATTTCACTTTGTAGTTTCGCTGATAACAAATTAATAAATTCATTCTGGATTGTTGGCGACAAATAGCTAGTGTGATTTTTAATATGCGATTCAAGGGAATTTTTAAAACCAACATCAAACTGACACAACTTTTATCAGATTCAAAAATATACCTCCATCTTGTTCATTAGAGATTTAGTGGCGCCCTTTTGAGCTGGTGCCCTTGGCAACTGCCCCGATGCCAACCCGTTGCTACGCCACGGGTAACAAAAGAGCCTGAGTTTGCGCAAGAATTGATCTAATCAAGATATTATGACCTTTTGGGCATATTGGTAATTGGTATTCGGGATCGTTATCAGTACACCAGGCCTCGCGCGTACCTAACGCCTCCTCTGCATAAGCCGACCCCCTCTTCTTGAAAGAGAATAGTATAGAAAGTGTGTTTACCCGCTCGTAGGCCGACACCAAGAGTTACCGGTATATTTTTGTTTTTTTAGTAAACAGTGGCGAAAGCGCGTATATTAAAAGTATTTGTTTAAAAAAATTGTAAAACAATTTATCAAAAACTCAAAAAAAGAAATAAAAGGAATAAATAAGGTAATGGCAGATGTTTTATAATATTAATATGTTATAGCTTATAACATG